>RXPK01000326.1:855361-1082669 GCA_004143645.1 Protaetia brevitarsis | reverse complement strand
TATACGGAACCGACTTTTTAATATTCGCGGCACGGGCCAGTGTCGCCCACCCTACTCTTTAGGCGACTTACGAGTTGAATAACTTTATATAGATCACGTGGTTGTCGATGGCGGCAAGTTGCAACGAGTGCTTGTTGATGATATGAATTATTATGTTATTTATTTATATATTGTTATTTAACGTAGTACAATAAATAAGTGTTACAACTGACGCCACTAGTTGCAGGACATTGGAACTAGAGTGCATATTAGGGATCGTGTAATAGACATAACCTTAAATATTCATTCTGCCTTTCGCTTGTCAATAAGGACGCTTTCGGAAATTCCCGCATTAACCTGTGCTAAGAATTCAACAAATACGTTGCTTGTTTACACTGTCAAGTGCTTATTATCTCTTTCACCACGTTTCAATCTAGAAAGTATCGTGTTTTTTAGTTTCACACACCACGTAAGAAAGATACATTGCCGCTTCATTGTCAAGCGAACGTTTACACAACTGCTAGAGAACGTAAAATTGCGTACAGGGTGAGCGAGATGCACCTGATCAAAAAGTCGAATTAACTGGAAATTTCAGCTAAATGCAATTCTAGATATTCTGTAATAACTGAGGATTAGAGGCATTTATTAACGCGATTCTGGTATACAAGGATTGCGTAAATGTTACCGATGAAAATGCTCTTTAAGGGATTTGCATATGTTATTAGATAATTCAGCTGCTGTTTGGTGGCAACGGTACAAAATCATCAATTACGGTCATTGAATGATGCATTGACAGCGTTGAGACATTGCTTTCGGTATGATCTAACCCAATCACAAAATATTTAAACTCAATTATTTTCCAAAGAACAGTCGAGTATTTGAACCACTGACTTTTTTTGTGAGTCAATGCTCGTGCTTTATTGCAAAGTTAAGTAAAGAGGGCCACAATTACACGATAGTCATAAGGCTCGATATGCTAATAATGGTTGATGGTCATCTCTGCATAAGGCGATTGTTACCTAGAGAACAGGTTAAAGACTTCAGGAATTGATCGATAAAGTCCGATCCATTGAAATAAATTTTCTTTGAACCCAAGCAAACACGGAAAGGCAAAGTACTGATGAACATGCAAAAAAGATAAGACCTAAGTGCTCTTATTGCCACAATTTTGGGCATGTTCAGGTGGATTGCAGGAAATTTATTTTGCAACTTCAACCAAAAAAAAGGAAAATGAATCGACTAATCAACATAAAAGAATCAATCAACATCCAAAACAATATTTATTGCTTTGGTTGTGGTGCACCGGAGTTATCAGAGCAAAGTGCCACGAATTGTCGCAGCAGTTCTGAGGACTAAGGCACAAGGGCAAATGCTATTCAATTTCACCAATTGAGTGTTGAACACCTACCTAAAAAGCTCAATACGTCCACTGTTGCCCTACAAATCCTAGGTTACGATGGAGTGGGATTCGCTGATTCAGGGGCGCCAAGTGAGTATTGCAAGTTTTAAGCTCTTATAAGCTATCAGAAAATTCGGTTTCAATCTTTTGTTGAGACAACCGTAAAAATTATCATATGCAGATGGAATTTTACGCGAGGAACAAGTTTTAAAGGACCACTGTAGAAGTCTCAATCGCTAATAAAAGCCTGCCTATTGAATCATTGTTTTACCAAATGTAGTTTAGCAATTACACGCTGTTAGGAGTAGATTTTTTAAAGGCAGCGATATTGTATTGAACATACCCCATTCAGACTTGGTCATTTAGTAAATATCGCTCTAGGCAATATAATTTTGTTTAATGAAAATGTATTAAGAGAAGACCTTTCGATCCAAGTAAATCATATACAATTGAGGGAAACCGAAGGAGAAATGTTGGTGGAATCTCAAAGGGAAAATTTGAATTTCCATGCTAAAAGGTAACGTTGACATTTTTCGCCAGGGGAGCGCCAACAGAATTTGCTATATACCAAATAAAAAACTACAGAAGAGAGGAGCTACGGCTGTACCACCTTATTCCAATAAGCGCTGCGAAGAAGGAATTCTTAAAAACTGAATTGGAGAAGTTAGTAAAAGATGATATATAGAAGAATGCGAGTCTCCTTGGGCCAGTCCTGTATTTTTGGTTATTAAAGAAAGATGGTTCCTATAGGCTCTGTGTGGACTACAGGAAACTAAACGCAGTAACTGTCAGCGATTAGTTATTCAATGCCTAAGGTCGACGAATTGCTTCGTATGACGAAACCAACCAAGTTTATAACTACAATTGATCTGCAGTCCGGATTCTGGCAAGTACCAGTCACTGAGGAAGATCGCGACAAACTTGCTTCACAACACCGTTAGGGACGTAACCGTTTTAAACGGATGCCGTTTGGACTGAAATTCACAATTCTCCCGCAACGTTTTCGAGATTAATGGACCGTTTTCTCCGCGCCGGTCTCGGGGAAATTCAAGTATTCACGTACATGGCACAATATCCTGGTTCTTTCGGGAACATTTGAGGAACACGCGAAGTGCCTTCAAAAGTTTTAATAGACTTAGATTATTTCATTTACGTGCGCGTCGCGCATAGTGTTACTTTGCCCGCACCTCGTGAGATACCTCGACATATTATAAGTGCTAATGGTATTCGACCGACCCCGAAAAGACATCAGCGATTGCCAATATGGAATCTTCCGAAATCCACAAAAGCATGTCCATAGTTTTTGTCCAGATGTGTTCATGGTACCGGAAGTTTGGTCCCATTTTTCAGATATTGCTAGGCCGTTAACTAATTTTAATGAAGAAGAACAGACCATTTAAGTTTGGTGACGATGAGAGACGAGCTTTTGACATTCTTAAAGAAAAGTTAACGAGTTACCCCAGTGTTAATCCAGGCTGACCAATCGAAACCGTATACACTCAGAACGGACGCCAGCAGCTTCGCTTTGGAGCAGTCTTACTGCAGGGGGAGGGACACCGAAGAAAGACCCGTTGAATTTGTCAGTCGTTTGCTTCTACCCGCTGAGATCAATTACTCCACTGTCGAAACGAGAAGCTCTTGCAGTCGTATGGGCAGTTTAAGAAGTTTCAGGGACCTACCTGGAAGGAGCAGAAGTCACGGTTGCCAGTGATCACCAACCACTACGTTGGTTATTTTTCTTTGAAGACTCCATCTGGTCGCCCTTGCTAGATGGGCTCTGCGGATCCAGAGTCCTGAACATGGAAGTCATCTATACACTGAAAGTAGAACGTGGTTGCAGATCTCTTTCCCGCACCATTTTGGTAAAACGTCAGTCGTTTGATTGGTGTCAACGGGAATCGTGTTTTTCGTATCTGGAGACTTTTGGGGCATCGCAGCCCAAATTCAAATAAGGACAATGCCAAACTCCGTCTCACAGATAACCCACACCTGCTCTTTTGACCGGCGGAGCCACTGCTGGGAAACAAACTTTTTGTTCGGTTAGCGAATGGTTTTAGTAATTTTAGCCAAAGATGTTTTCCCCAACTGTGTTTTCCTCCGTCAGTCGGAGCAGGGCCGTTTAGTTAGCCTAAGGATTGTCGACTTACTCTTCTCGTCGGCTTTCTCTTTACTAGCATGACTTCCTCTCGGACTTCACTAAGGGTTCAAACTGATCTTCTTTTAGAATGACGAAATAAAAGAACGACTTATGTCTTTTAAAATTATATATTAAGCTTTTATATTATTATATAAGCTACAAAATTAAACGGGATAACAAGTGAACACCAAAAACAAAAGTAAACCAAAACACAGTTATCTTAATGAATAATTTATCCTACTAATTTATTGAGGGAGAGAGGGAGAGAGAGAGAGCGAACGAGTTACGATTTTTATGTATTTGCAATGGTTAGTCTTAAGCAGAATTTTTGAACATCTTACCGGCCGATGTGGAAAAAATAATTCTTCACGTAATCCAAATTTTAGGCACAAAACTTTGCACAACACACACAATCTTTTTAAGCCAAAGCAAAAAGGGGGGTAATTTACATGAATTTGATCACAAATCAAAATACCTTTTCGAGGAAAGCTTGTGCTTCCTGTTCTCGAATTTTAGGTTTTTGATTGCAAAACTAGATGAGAAGTTTTTATTTTTTTTAAACAAAATTAGAGACACTCGACGAGGAAGAACGCGGAGCTTATATTCTTGAAGCTAGTTTGAAGGATCGCGAAACTAATTAATTCAAACCCGCTATGTTAGGGTTTTTATATAACTCTAGTTGTGACGTCATTTTTGCACCGATAACTAGTTCGTCCTCTCTTTACAGGAGGGCGCAAGTATGACCGAAGGCGTTATTTTTTCTGACTTTTCAGACGTCCTACTTAATAAGACCGTGAGAATTGCCTAACTCGGCGTTTTTGTAACATACAACGAACAAGGTAATAGATAACATTCATTGGACAAAGTAATAGATTAAAATACAAAGTATTACCATGTTATTTTAATTACGCGAGTCTTTAAACAAAGAATAGATTGTCGTCTCCGGCGAGGCAGCGCTTGTTTTTTCTTTTTTAAATGCCACGGTACTTATTCAACTAGCATTAGAAAATGAATTTAAATGACTTGCAATTATACAGGATGGAATTCGAATTCTTACAATTGCAATAATATTTCTTATGTTTCAGTCGAGTTTCCCAAGCTGGGAAAGGACGAGATGCGTCACCGCCAACTAGAGGACCCAGAATTAAAGAAGATTATATTTGCGCTAGAAGGTGATGACAATCAAGAACTCCCCCGATGGTCAGAACGAAGTTACACAATGAACGATGGAGTACTGTATCGGTTTGATAGCGACTCAGATAGTGAGGAACCCCAACTAGTCGTTCCCATTGATATGAGGGAAGAAATTATGAAGCTCTATCATGATTCCCCAACAGCAGGCCACTATGGTGCTGAGAGAACTTTGCGGAAGATAACTGCTAAGTATTATTTTACTGGTATGCGCCGATACGTAGCAAACTACGTGAAGACATGTTTAGACTGTCAGCGGTTCAAACCCACAAACTTAAAACCCGCTGGATTACTCCAGACGCCAGTGCCCGCTCAAAGATTTGAAGTAATAGCCGTGGATTTAGTGGGACCTCTGCCAAAAACTCCAAATGGAAATAACTGGATCCTTATCGTGAAAGATACAGCATCTAAATGGACGGAACTCTTTGCCATTGCTACAGCTTCTGCTGAGATTTGTGCGAAGATTTTGGTTGAGAAGATTTTCTTAAGGTATGGAACTCCCAGGAAAATGATCTCTGACAATGGCGTACAATTTGTGAGTCAGATCATGCAAAAGGTCACTTATTGTTTTGGTATCTTTACGCCGTTTATCCCGTACTACCACCCTGAAAGTAATCCTGTTGAGAGACAAAACAGAGAATTAAAAATCCAATTAGCTATTCTAGCTCAAAACCATCACCAGGATTGGGACCTTCACATAAGTAGCGTACGATTTGCGATCAATAGTACTACTTGTGAGACTACTGGTCAAACACCAGCCTACTTAACGTATGGTCGCGAAATAAGAGCCCCACATGAAAACGTTAATGACCTGAGAACCGTAGTATCTTCAGAAAACTTTGTACCCCAGATAACACCGTATTTAAAGAAATTGAGTCACATATTAGCAGACGCAACGGAGCTTACTGAGAAGAAACAGGATCAGCGGAAGGAACGCGCTGATAAAGACCGAGATACAAGAGAGTACCAAGTAGGTGACAAAATACTCTTAAGAACCCACATATTGAGTAGTTCAAAAAAGGGTTATACCTCGAAATTCGCACCTAAGCGGGATGGCCCCTACGAAATTTTAAAAAAAATAACTCCGACCACGTACGAAATAGGAACATGCAGCGAACCATCGCAACGAATAGGACGTTATCACGTGAGGGATATTACGTCATACAATCCACCCTTGGATGCAGTGGCAGTTCCGAGTCCACTGGCACCTAAGCGAGCACCGGGTCGACCGCCAAAGAAGACGGTCCTGGACCACGCCGGAGGGCCGTTGCGTAGTCCAGAGGGGGAGAGTATAACGGAACCGACTTTTGAATATTCGCGGCACGGACGCCAGTGTCGCCAACGACTCGTTTAGGCAACTACGAGTTAGAATAACTTCATATAGATCACGTGGTGTCGATGGCGGCAAGTCTCAACGAGTGCTGTTGATATAGTGAAACTATTATGTCATTTATTTATATACGTATTAAACGTAGTTACAATAAATAAGAGTTAAAACTTGTTTTATAAATAAAGTTTTTTGTGTATTATTTTGGTGTTTAATTTATGTGCTCATTTTATCACATATGTGTATATACCAAATATTTCATGATTGTAATAGTATAGTTATTACAAACTGTACTATTACAGTTATGAAATATTTGGTATATACCTAAACAATTTTTTAAATATTACAAGTATATAAAATAACCCATTTGAATATACCGCCAGATTAGCTGTAGTTCGGTGTGCGGAGTAGTGGCGCGCAACCTTGTCGAAAAAGTAGAGCATTAAGTGTCCTCCCCCAGGTCGAAGATGTCCTAGATGTAGTACAAAGGCCAAACCTATAAGAAAAGATTATGCCTACCATATGCGAAGTAGCGTTGTGTTTAGGGATAAGGACTGCTTTCAAAAATATCATAGCGTAGCTTGATGCATACGTAAACATATGGTTCGTAAATACGTATATTTATAAGTATTATTTCAATACATATCTATAGTTTTTTTTATAATGCTGTTTCTTCCTGCTTGCATAAACATTCCTTTCACATTAAAACTTAGCGACATATTACATTTTCCTTTTTTTACATATCCACCTGTAAATTACAGGGTGGTGCAAAATTTGGACCACTTAATAATCGTCATTTCGAACGCCAAATTATTTTTAAATAGTGATAATTATGTATTATATATCAGTATAGGATGGGAGATATAGAATGCAACAAGTTATTCGAACATTTATTTTTTTGTGCAACTTGTAGTAAAATTGTATTATTAGCAATTGAATATTTTACTGGACTTTATTTTGTTCATTGTTGCTCAGAGCATGTAAAATTTGACACAGGAGATTAACTATATATACAAAGAATTTCTTCACTTACCAATAACAGTTTTGTCAGTAAATAAATGACAAATAATATTTCTCAAAATCAAATGATCAAAGTAAACGCTTTTTTGTGTATATCTCTTTAATGCATATTTATGACTTATAACCATGTTACCTTAAAGTTTTGGCTACAGTGAAATGACTTACTGACAATGCTTCTGCAACTTTTGTGCATGACATTGACGGGTCCACAAACTTTTTGTTTAACGGACGAATAAATTACTTACTTACTTACTTACTTACATCTGCATGACCATGACATCTTTTTAATGCTCGGAAATATTTTTGCTTCGAGTTTGTTTATCATGAGCTACTTTGATGGTTTTTGCTTTTCATGCGATACATAACACTGTAATTAGAAGTTCTTCAATCGTCAAAATCTGCATTGTTTTGTAGGTATAATGGCCGAATAAAAAGTTCCACACTGTATTGTTACTATTTAATTACATACATACTCTGGTTATACATTTCACAAAACGTGCTTTCATTTCTACAACATCTTACTACTTGATCTTCTAGTACCTACTGTTACCTACTTCATATCTGTTCCTTACTTCATGCGACAGCCTCCCTACCACTCGGTGGCGCGCAATTCAAAAAAAATATACTACAACTCGTCCATCCTGACGCAAGATTGACCTCAATCTTGATAAACATTAACACAAACAATTTTTTCTAAAACTTAAATCTATATGCTTAACCTAACAGTAAACAATAGTAACATGTAACCAAACAAATTTTATCAGTATTTACTATTATTAATCGTCGTTGTTACACCAAGGTTTTATACAATCTACTGCCACAATAGATTCAAAAGGTCGTTGTGAGAATTGATATCCATCTGGATCCACCACAACATATCTATCATTTGGCAATGTCTTATGAATCTTGTACGGTCCTTTATATCGCGGTATCAATTTTTTATTGACTCCTGGAGTAGCTTCGTGGTTAACTATCATAACCAATTCTCCTTCTCTGTACATTCTTGGTGCTTTTCGCTTTTCATTGTAATATTTCGTATTGTACTCTTGTGTTTTTTCAATGTTTATTGCAGCTTCATGCTAATGGCTGGTAAATCACGCTCAACATTATCACCGTCTTCTAGAAATTTTCTCACCCATCGTTCACATTTCCTCTCTGGTTTACTCCAAATAGAAGTTTTGCAGGGGTTTGTTTAGTCGACCTATTAATAGTATTATTAATGGCATATTCGACATTCTCTAAGGCTACATCCCATTCATCTGGATTTCTTGTTACCTTTGCCAACATAGGTATAATTTCTCGGTTAAGCCGTTCTATCTGGCCATTAGCTCTAGGTACGCCTACTGCTATCAACACATGCTCTATATCTTGTTCAGTCATAAAGCCTTTAAATCCGTTTGCAGTGAAGGCAGATCCACGGTCAGAAATAATTCTAATAGGTTTTCCATAATAACTAAAATATCTCGTCAGATGTTTCAACACCTCCTGGGTGTTTGTGGTTTTACAAGCATACAGTTTAATATATTTCGCAAATCCGTCTATCACAGCAAATATATATTTGTTATTATTCTTCGTTTCTCTAAAGGTCCGCAGTGATCGATATGTAGGGTATTAAAGGGTAAATCTCCTTTGGGTACGCTATGTAAAAATCCTGAACGTTTACCCGTATTCGCATTGTAAGTAATACATTTTAGCATTTGATGTAGCGCCTAACCTTGTCTCTCATTTGTGGAAACCAATAAGATCGACGAATGACTTCTATAGTTTTCTCGCATCCTCCGTGACTCATATCATCGTGGCTAGTGCGTATGATGTTACATTCCATTGCTTGGGGTACATAAAATAATAGGTGTTTTCCATCTTCCGGTAGACTAATCTTCTCGCAGTTCAAACATTTTGCTTTCCTCTTTTTCTAACCCGTTTCTCACTTGTCTAATCAGCTTGTCCTCTGCTTGGTTTATTGCTAAGTTCTCTTCCAAGGTATTTTCTTCTATGACAAGGACTGTATCAAAACATCTGCTAAGAGCATCTACATGTTGCATTTGTTTATTTGACCTATGTTCGATTTCGTAGTCGAACTTTGAAGAAATAACGCCCATCGGTTAATCCTAGGTACAATGTCTTTTTTATTTAACGTGAGCCGAAAACTATCACAATCAGTAAACTATTTTGAATTTTCTAAGAATGTAAGTATACATGAAATCGTTTGATTGCATACACCGCGGCAAGACATTCCAACTCATAACTATGATATTTAGCCCTCGCATTCTGAAGTCTGTTTACTAAAAAACATGACAGGGTGAAATTTTCTATCGCTTTCTTGTCTCTGCAACAAAATTGCACCAAAGCCTGAAGCACTGGCGTCGCAATGGAGCTCAGTCTCCGCCGTAGGTGAATATAAGCATAAAACTGGCTGGCACGCTAACTATTTTTTAGTTGCTCGAATGTGCGCAAATGCACTTCGGTTAATCTGAACACAGCATCATTTTTCAATAAATCATAAAGTGGCTTTGTACGAGACGCAAAATTCTGTATAAATTTTCTAAAGTAGGAAATTAAGCCCATAAAGCTACGAAGTTCTTTAATATTTCTCGGAATAGGAAACTCAGTAACAGCTTGGATGTTATCATTACATGGTCGAACACCTTGTTGATTTATCAAATAGCCTAAGTAGTTAATGTCTTTTCTTAAAAATAAACACTTATCTAAACGTAACTCTAGCCGATTGTCAACTAGAATAGTAAGTACTCTTTTCAAAATGCTCAAATTTTCCTCTACTGTTTCAGTTGCTATAAGCAGATCATCAATATAAATCAAAATTTTCTGATCTTTCAAAAGATCTTCAAAAATTCGGTAAACATACCTCATAAAAATACTAGGACTGTTCCGAAATCCAAACGGCATTTTTGCATACTCAAATTGACCCATGTGAGTTACAAATGAAAAATACTTAGTTGATGCTTCATTGACTTTCACGTGATGGAAGGCATTCTTTAAATCTAACTTAGTGAAGAAACATTTATTTCGAAGACTTTCAATTTGATCTTCAATCACAGGAATCGGAAAGTTTTCTTTTAGAGCAATTTTATTTAACTCTCTGAAGTCAATACACATTCGCGTTTTATTCTTTTTCCGTACCAAAACTATTCGAGAAGCAAATTCTGAATTACTTGGCTTGATTGTACCTGCTTTAAGCAAATCTTTTACTATTAAGTTAACTTCAGCTTTATCTGCATATGACATTCGTCTGGTGAAAAATAAAAAGGTGCAGTATTTCTTTGACATGGACAGACATTTCAAACTCAACCCTTGGCGTATCTGGACGCTCTGCCTCTACATAGTATTTCTTAAATATGTCATTTACAGCTACCTGCTCTAAATAAGGTAAGTTACTGTCTATATTTAAAGTATCATTTGCATGCACATTAAAATCGTTTATCAATAACAAATCATTGTGAAACTTACAGTCATTTTCAAGTATTGGTTTGATACAAATTTCATTTGATAGGACACATTCAACTTGGATTGACACAAAAAATCTCTACCAAAACAACGTTATATGACATAGTAGTATCAGGTACCACACGAAATTTCATGTCCAATGAATAATTTTCTACATTTATTGTATCAACGAAAAATCCTATAACTAACAATTTACTGTTGTTAATACCTTTAAAATAAGTAGAACTATTACATGATTCTAGTTCGTAATTTTTAACTATGCTTTCTTTAATGAAAGAGATTGGACTGCCTGTATCAACTACAGAATCGTACTTACATGACAATTTCATAAATTTAACATTTAACTGTATGGGGGTACTATTGTGTGTCTTCTTCTACTAGTAAAGTTGTCGAATCTGTGTACTGCTGAGCTGGACGCTCTTCCTTCCGCACTTGGCACTCCTTTCTTCTTGGACAATTTCGTTTTTGATGGTAGTAGATCCACACTCATAACAGGCTCCTTTTTCCCTCTTTGGTTTAGGACATCTAGTGGATATATGGCCGTCTTCATTACAGTTATAACATTTAGTCAACTTCTGGGGGTTAGTAACTAATGAGCTCCCCGATGCAACTGGTAAAGTTGTACGCTGAGGTTGTTGCCGCCCTTGTTGAGTCATATCGCCCATAACTTCCTGCATGTGAGCAATGTTTTAATTCCTTCATCCTGCCTGTATTTGTAGCCATAATTATTAAATCCTTCTATAATGTACGTAATAAGATCTTCCTCTGCAAGATCTAATCGATTCCCTAATGCTACCTTCTCTTGGAAATACGAGCTGAATTTTCGTTTTTATTCCATTGCTTAGCTTCGAACTTTCTCATATTCGATAATCTTATCCTCCCTACTCTTAACATTTTGGACAGTTCTTCTTCAATTTGGCAAACCCGTATGTAACATATTCAGGTTGGATTCATACCATGTTTTCGCTCTACCTCGTATTTATTAGCAATTAGTAACACCATTACTCCATCAGACAAAAGGTAAAGTTGTTTAATGTTTTTATCCTTTCTACCACATTGTTATGTCTTCATTTGCGTTTCCATTAAACTCTGGGATTGTTGCGGCTAATTCTGTCGGATATCGACTTTTCTGTTGAGTAACAGCATCAACAGTTGCTGCTATTAATTCCTTAACACTTAACGGAGTAGGTTGAAATTCTCCCGCCTCATCTGTTACAACTATATCGCTTCCCGGCATTTTTAACGGTTTTCTCCTTCGTAACCTTCCAAAGTATCACCAATTCAACCAGTCAAATTTTCCTTTCTAACACCGCATTAACCGTTCTATCATCCCACTTCTGATGATTTGTAGTTATAATGGCCGAAATAAAAAGTTCCACACTGTATTGTTACTATTTAATTACATACATACTCTGGTTATACATTTCACAAAACGTGCTTTCATTCTACAACATCTTACCTACTTGATCTTCTAGTACCTACTGTTACCTACTTCATATCTGTTCCTTACTTCATGCGAACAGCCTCCCTACCACTCGGTGGCGCGCAATTCAAAAAAAATATACTACAGTTTGACGACTTAATTCGTCTGTTTTCAAAAGAGGTCACAAACAAATCAATTTCTTTTGGAACCAAACCACCCCTGTAAAACCACTTAATAATTATATTCTCTCGAATATAGTAAGCATTCCTATATCAGATTAAAGTTGATTGTATGCAGTTTACTTTACAATAAATAAAAAACGAAGGATTAAAAAAACATATGTACAGCATGGCAGCATTGATTATAAAGGGTTCAGAGCATGGGAACTGACGGCTGCTGACGGCTTCCCGTCGAATACTATTTGTGTGACATCTAAGAACTAAATTTTTAACTAATTAGTTTGTAAGAAGAACTATTATTTTTTTAAATCAATTTAAAATATGTTTTTAAGATCAATTAATATAAAAACCATTTTTAAAAAAATATTTAAATATTAATTACTTTGGTACGTTTGGATACAACATGTGAAACATGTCACGTGTGCATGATAAGTACTACTTGTACTTGTACTCTGCTGAATCTGTCATTTTAGTTTTGTAATTATATATATTATCTCTGATTAAAATTAACATTGTGCTATCGTTAGTTGTTTTATGTGTTTATTTCGATACATCCATGTTTACTGCATAAAATCAGTTCTTTTCCCAGCTATTTTGGGGTAGTGCCATATTTAGGTAAGTTTACTTATTGTGGTGTTTTAAAAATAAAATATTAGAACATAGTTTTTAATTTGTTAAACAGGTACCCTCTATGATAAGAATTTCCTTTAACATCAAACATATTTTCCTCACATCGGATGACCAAAGTGTTTCGTGGAAGTAGTATATGATGATACTTGGTCAACTAGTTATTTATATCAATCAACACAAGAATAATGTAAGAGAGCTATTGCAGACACAGCTTTCCTATAAAGCAGTAAGAGATATTGCAAATATAGCTGGAAAGACTAAAGGCCAGAATTTCGGGAATATGATCTCCAGAAATTAATACATGTTTTTTTGTTCTTCCCTTTTTATCCAGGAATGTAAGGTTAACAATCGTTTAATATGAAATTCACTTCGTACCTTAAGGTTACCTGGTATGTTAGATTTGTCACTTATATATAATCACATAAATACAGGAAATAATTTTAGGGGTTCTTGGAGAGTCGTGTAAAGGAAATGCATTTTGGCAATTGTTTTAAAACCAGAAGAATCACAGGTATGTAAAACTTACAGTATTGCTTTAATATTGAAATTACTAATTTCAAATTTATCATGTCGTACACGAAGTAATTAATGTTAAAATATGTAAAATTGTATTTCCGTAGAAGTACAATTGCGTAAAAACTAGTGTAATTCTGTAAGGGATGATAACTTTCCTTGAAATGTACTTTATCATGATGTTTTCTATGATGTTTATAAAATTAAACAAACAAATTGCATATTACTCTAAAAACCAACCCTTGTTAGCCTTTAAATCATTGGTAAACAGAAGAAAGTGTCTAAGTCTGAAATTTAAAGATGTGGATTCTCCAAGAAAAACAAATACAACTAAGCATGTTAAAAAACACATTTTTAATCATAAATGAATTTTTATTTATTTTTCTAAAAAATTCGACATCTTTGGAATTTTGGACTTGGACACTTTCTTCTGTGTATCATAAAAATAAAATTCAAATAAATTCGGGTAGTATGCAACCAGCTGTGCTGGTTAACCTAAAACTTAAAAATTTAGTTCATAGATGGCGTGGAAATACGAGGTTACCCACGCCGAAAGAAATCACTTATTTTGTAAAAACCATAAATATATATACTAGTATAATACTTGGTAATAATTAAACAATTTAGAAATCTTAAAAAAAAACCATTTGCTTGTAGTAGAATAACTTCTCAATTTAAGTTCCGCTTTGATCGATTTTGTTTTTTTTTATAAATACATATTTTTATAATCCGTATTTTTATTATTTTGAAAGTTTTTTTTGTTATTATTTGTGTTTAACATATATATGATCTTCCATTTGAAATAATAAAAAAAGGTCTGTACCTCTGTGTGTACACAGTCCATTTTTCTGGGAAAAAAGCTACTAGCATTTAGCATTCTGATGGTTTTTTGACTCCCTTTTCTTTCCCACGTTTTAGGTTTGTTCGTTGGTGCTATACTTTGTTATTAAAACAGACTAGAAGATCCACACGTTGCGTACCTAAGAAAGATAAAACATGCACATTCGTGGCACCAACGAACAAACCTTTCGTCTGTGCGCCACAACGCCACGCCACCTATCGCATAGTACATCATGTATAGGTGATAGGCGCGATAGGCGTATAGCTGTTTTTTTTTTTAATATTTCTTTTTGTTACTGCTACTTGGTACATCTTACATTATATTAATTCCATATCAAAAGCAAGTTTATAACAATAATAATTCCTAATATTTACTTTGCTTACTGGCTTATGAATGTGAGGTTATTATATGTGCGTATTATTTGTTTACGCCACATTCAACATGAGCACTGGGTAAGTCTGCTTTAATCATAATATTGTACATTTTTCCTGACCAATAAATGTTTTATTATTGTTATAATTCTGTTATGAAGAGTAATTCCATACTGAAGTGTATGGTTTTCTCTATGAACATAGGGCTATGGCTACAAGTTACAAGTATATTTATAAGTGAAATTTTGACAATTATTTAAAAACTTGAATGCCATCAAAAGTATTTTATTACTTAGAATTCCTCACAACACGAAATCTAAAAAATAACTATACAAGAATTTAAGAATGTGATAAATGGGAAATGTTATTATTAATTTTTACACAAGAAGTGTTATGTCTAAAAGAGGAAAATCAATTTGTCGGTTTCAACATATACCGTTGTGGTATATATTATATGTTGTTTGCGATTATATTTTTAATGAATTTTATTCATATATAAAGTATCTTAATAATAATGCTTATTATGATTTTACATAATTTTATGTGTATACTGTGATTTAAATGACTCACTAACATTGGAAAATATACACTAAACAATTCTAAATTATGCATGCAAATATGGTCCAAAAATAGCCTAAAATATGCATTTATGCAACATATCTCTTGGTTTAAATATATAAATATTTTTATTAATTAATTAAAGAGAATGCAGAGTAAATATATACATAAACACTAGTATTTATATTATTAAGCTCTCTATATTAAAAAATGGCCGTTCTGTATACAGTTTAAAATTGGTAAAACTTTTGTATTTGTAACATGTTTAATTGTTGGAAGTGTATAATTCTACCAGGATATTTTTTCCGCCACACTTCCTGAAAACTGAACACATATAATTTCAAAATTCGTATCATTGAATATGAGTTTCATGACAATCATTACTAAAGGATGTTTAAGTTAATTTAACTCTGATTATTTAAGTTCTTACTCGTTTACTACATACATTGCTTGTATTTGATTATTTCTTGCTTCTATTTGACACTAGTATTTATATTTGCTGAGGAAAATCCAAACAATTTTTTTAATAAATAAATTTTGCAGGTTTATAGAGATTCATAGCGTAAGATGCTGTACATTTTGGAGCTTATGGAGAAGAGCTGTTCGAATGGTAAATCGTCAGCAACTGGTTATGCCGATAGATATTTGGGATATTTTTGAAGTATATATGTAGTATTAAGCGCAGGTTTGTGATCTTAACTTTATTATATTATTATTTATTTTTATTATATCATGTAATTGTAGAAGTATGTGGTGTTTGTGAAAAAATCCAAATATCCAGAAAATGGAAAGTGAGCAGCAGCATTAATACCCTACAATAACATGGTTGTTAACATTAATGTCTGAAAAATAGTAACTCTACTGAACAGAATCATAGGAGAAATTTACAGACAGTTAAATCTGCTCTTAAATCTAGGAAAGACAGCTGTATATACAAATATGTAAGTATGTTTTTTTTTTGTAAAAAAAAAAATAGAAATTTAATTTATTTATAATATCCTCTACAAACTTGATTTTCTAAAATTAGTACTTAATTTGAAAACTCATGAAACTCGCCTTAGTAAAAAAAGATAAAATAGTAATTAGTATTTGAAATGCTTACGGGAAAACAGTTAAAGAATGGATCATGTGAAAAATAAATGCTAAAAATGTTTTTATGTATCATAACAGGATATCTCTTATCAAGTATTCCTAATACGTGTAACAGATAAAAAGAATCTTGCAAGTGTTTAGTGATTTTATTTTTATAACGTTTTACTACATAATTTTTATCTTGTTACTACATTAATTTTTAAAGTTGTAACGCCATCGATATTTTTTTTAAGATCACTGCCTTTTTTCTATCGAAAAGTTTTTTTTTTTCAGTTTTAAAAAAATTAGTCCATTCTAGTAACGTTAGTTTACAAAAAAAAAGTTAAGCGCCAGAAATATCTAAAATAAATTGCTCAGATTCGAAAAACAGTTTTACACGTAACATTAAAAATAGCAAAAAACGAATACAAATATACAAAGTGTAGAAAAAGCGAGAAGTGATACAAATGCTCTGCTTGTGACTTACAACAAACGTAAAGAAACTGGCCGAAATATGAATTGCTGCACAAAATCAACTCTTTTGAAAAATGTTATTTCCCACATCTTGGAAAGTTTTTCTTAAAATGAAAACTGTTAGTGATATCAATTCCGTTTTTCTTTTTGTTATAGAGCAACAATATATGATTAGCCGTCTATAATATTTTAAAATATCTATAAAATTCAGAGAAAGACATGAAATTGATAAAGGATGGGAAAAATTTGACCACAAACTTTGGAAATTGAATAAAAATTCACGACTAAACATATTAAAAAACTTTGTAATTTCTTCTAGTTTATTTGGTGGTTCCTTGATTTTGTCCAGAAGTGCATTAGAGCTCACTAAAAATTTGTTTTACTGTATTTAAATATATGAAAAACATTTATGAATAACGGAGACTAAAAAAGAAGAAAATGTATTCAATGGAATTAAAAAATGTTCAGTTTACGGTCGCAAAACGGTAGTGATCTCCTTAAAGGAAATTATATTTTTTATTATTGCTTTCGGTGGTATTTGTTTCGATTTCAACAGTTAAAAATTTACATTTACAAGTTACATTTAAAGAAAAAAAATTAGAAAAAAGTGGTTTAATATTCAAACATGTATAAAACAAAGCTTTATGATATTAAATGAAATGAAGACAACTTGATGTTGCACCATGTTCCAACATTAAAATTGACAGTACGGAGCTTACGCGTACACAGTTGTCAAATCCCTTTTGTGTGTAGGTGATAAAGTTTGATTATCTGAATCAGAAATGTCATTTAGAAAAACGCGTTAAAGACCATAACCTACTCAAGACCCTTCAAGTCAACATTTTGTGCATTATTTAATATGCTAATTACGGTGTTATAAAATATTCGTCAAAAAACTTTATGATTAGTTATTTTATATTTTAATTTACAGTTTTGGCGCCCATTTCAATGATTATAAAGTAAATACAGAAACACAGTAGGTTTGTCTGTTTAATCCAACTTATCTATAAATGTTATTTATTTATTATTTCAGTGGTAAATATTTTTTTCATTATTAGGTTTCTTGTTATACAAAAATGATTTTAATATAACATTCACAATACCTGACAAAAGTGATAGACGATAAATAATATTGACTGAGAGCAATAGTAGCGTATACAAATGATTATATCGGTTAGATATAAAGAATTTGATGAAAGTATTGTTTGTGCTAAGGGCGATATTTATATAATATCTAAAGAGTAGCATTTTCTTGTAAGTTTTCGACAAGCCAAACTGAAGACATTTGTTAGTAAAAAAGAGCCTCCACAAAAGCAACTTATTAAATTGTCATTGGTGCTTTTATAGTAATAGTGCAATAATTAATTGTTTAATATTTTTTTTTATTGATAAGAATAGCATTGACAAGAACAATTATTTAGTTTTTTTATAATCTGTTAATATATTTAATGTACTAATATTTTTATTTACATTGTGCATAAATATATATGTTGCACATTTGCTTCGATGTTAAATAATGTATCCTCGACTGTGGTTCATAACATATGTAACAAGATAAACTTAAAACAAGATATATTAAAAAATTCGGACGTAATAATGAAAACCTGATAATAATTTGGGGTTGAATAATCAGTTCTGAACGGCAAACATATCTTAGAAAACGTGTATACTCAAGTAGTAGCACAAATAAACTGCAGAAAATATGACAAGATGCACTTCTTAATTTATTACAGAACCCGAAGCAATTCCTAGAGGATGTAGTTCGAATCCCAGACTAGACAAATTTGCTTTATTAACTGTGTTAAAGCAAAGTTAATTATTTGATGAAGTTTTCATACAGTGAAATCCAACTAAAATTATAAATTATAAATAATTAATTTCCTTATTAACAGTGTTAGCAGGAAAATAATTATTTGATAGAGAAGATATCTTGCCATGAAGCAAATATACTAATTTTAAAATTCTAGTTGAAATTCTGATCAATTGAGAAATTGATTTGATGGTTAGAGTTTTATTTGTACGGTTAAGAAGTTGGTTTATTCGTATTCCCTACCAGAAGATTAGAGTATTTTCTTAACTTTTATTGTAAATCGAATGAATTTATCCGTGTTTTCGTCCAGTTATTAATTATAATTGTTTAATAGTTGTAACAGCGGTAAACGCCGTGGGCCTCTGGCATCAAATGCAAGGATTTTGAAATGTTTATATTGGATATATGTAGGCGGATTAGATTCTACAATTAAAAGATAATGTGCAATATACAGGGTGATCCAAAATTAGCAGCGCATCAAAGTTATCTTTTTCTTAATGTAACGCCTGTATTTTAATCGCATTTTTGAAATGTAACTAAAAACTAGAACAAATTTTATTTAAGGTTCCCCTAAACCTAATTTTATAGTTTATGAGATATTTCATTGTTTAAAATGCAATGTTGCAAAAAAGTTTAGTATCTCGGAAACGAATAATTTGAAATGAAATGAAAACCGTAAATAGCAAATCCTTTGGCTGATTGAATGCGACATTCAACGTTTTCTAGTACTATACAGGATGTTCAAGTACCTAAGTCAAAGTTTGTGAATTTACTCGTGCGTAATTTTGTTATTTTAAATGGAACACCCGGTATATTTTTACGCTGATAGATAGAAATTTTTACTTTCTTTAAACCAGTATTAGGAGTCCCTATATCTATCTCCACTAGTTTTTAAGTTATTTGGATTTTTTTAGGTGGTCTAAGTAAATTGTCATTACTTTAATTTAATCTAGATAGCGGTGATTTTTTGAATGTGTCAATTGCCGTGCATCCGTAGTACCATGAAAGCATACGTTGCAAGAAAGAGCTGATATGATTTAGTTGCTGGCGAACAAACTTTGTGAATTCTATTCGTCCCTAACTTTGTTATTTTAAATGAACATCCGTGTATGTTAACATTGATTTATTTAATTAATTTACTATTAGAAGAAACTTTATTTTTCATAATTTGCCTGAATATCATAAACGCTAAGAAGTATATACAAACTAAACAAAACAATAGTAAATATTTTTGTATCAAAAGGTAATAACAAGGGATTTTTGTATGTATCTATAAATTAAAGGAAAAAAAACACAATAAAAAACGAAAAGGCACTAGCATTCAACATAATTGCCATTTCTCCAATGCACAATATAGCTTTCTTCAAATGGTTTCTAACGTTCCTCAGCATAATTTGAGTGTTATTCTTGCGATACAGCTATTAGAAATTTTCTATCAAGGTAGTTTCTGACGGACCGTTTGAAATGGGCAGGAGCCCGTCTAGTTGAAACCACATCCGTTTCTAATATTTAAGAGAATGTTTTCAAAAGGCACGAAAGTCCTCTTAAGGAAGCTTAGAAATTCTTTCCATTTAGTGTCTATTGAAGAAATGTGGACTAATTACATGATCACTTATAATGCCTCCAAACACGTTCAAACTCCACCTATGCTGCCAATCCAAGGTATGAAAAAGATGACGATTTTCGGTATCATAATAACAGAAATTGTGACAGTTTACTAGTCCGTTATTATGAAATGTGGATTCGTCAGTGAATGGAATCCAATTAAAATAATCATTATCTTCTGCGTATCTATCGAGCGCCTACACACAAAAATCAACTCTTCGCTCATAATCCATAGCGTATAATTGTTGGTGGTGTTGAAACTGGTAGGGATGGTATTTGTGTTTTTTTTCAGGATCCTAGATACAGTCATGTGACTTAAATCAATCCTTAGCAATCTTTCTTGTGCTGCTATGCGGTTCTCAATGACTGCTCCTAATACCACAATTCATTTCTTCGCTTACAATTGTTGTTTTATGTCGCTTTATGTAAGCAACGTTGCCTGTGGTACGAAATCTGTCCAACAGTTCTTCAAATACCCTTTTATCGGGATGTTATCGATTAGGGTACTTCTACGCATACACCCGAGACGCAAGGAAGCAATTTTCCTGACACTCACCAATAACTAAAATTATATCAGTTCCTTCTTGCAACGAGTATGCTTTCATGGTGCTAACTGGATACACATCAAATTGACACATTCAAAAAAAATCACCAACTACTCTAGATTAAATTAAGGTAAATAATGACAATTTACTTAAACACCTAAAAAACCCAAATAACTTAAAAACTAGTCGAGATGGGTATAGGGACTCCTAATACTGGTTTAAAGAAAATAAAAATTCCTATCTATCAACGTAAAAATATATCTGGTTTCATTTAAAATAAAAAAGTAACGCACTAGTTAAATTCACAAAATTGACATTAGTCTTGAACATCCTGTAAAACTACTGACAACTTGAATGTCGCATTCAATCACCCAAGGATCTGCCATTTACGGTTTTCATTTCACTTCTCTAAATTAATTGGTTCCGAAATACTAGACTTTTTTTTTTGCAACATTGCATTTTTAAACAAATTGAAATACTCATAAGCTATAAAATTAGGTATAGGAACCTTAAATAAAAATTGATACTAGTTTTAGCGTACCTTAAAAAATGCCGTAAAATACAGGGCGTTCCATTAAGAAAAACATAACTTGATGTAGTACTAAATTTTGGAACACCCTGTAATATTGCTATTATTTTTAAATTGATTGATATTGTTCTAGGCGTAAGTGCTATTATGTTTTTTCTTGTTTCGTGAGTTAGCGGCTGCGTTGCTATTATAATGAATTCAAATTTTTTAAACAATCAAACTCTCATTTTACGTTTCGACAAACCTATTACTGTTGTCTTCCTCAGAAAATTGTTTGATTATAAATTAATTTTTTTTATACATTTAGGGACAATAACTGACATTTTAAAACTTATTTAAAATTACATTTTCATTAAAATTGCTGAAACATGTTGTTAGTCAATTTACAACTACTGTGAACTGAACATTTTAAATTCAAACTGCCGAAGATTACATTTATTTTTAAATTGTAGATCTGATCCACCTACAATATCCTAATATACAATATTTCAAAAGTTGTTACCATTTGACCACCAGAGACCACGGCGTTACCGCTGTTACACCCTGTACACATTTATTCATTGAAGTATCTTGTCCATACGTCTAATTTCTCTTTTCTCCTACCAGACGGCCTTCGTTTCTACAATACTAAATGAAGCAGAAGAACTCCAACGAGCGCAAGTAACTGCAGAAACAGCGAGCGGCATCGAAGAAGAAGTAGAAAAACCTGCATAACAAGAAATATTTGATGTTATTAAATATTTAAAAACCAGAAAAAGTACAGGTAAAATTGGAATTCCGACAGAAGTATTAAAACAAGGAGATCTTAGCCAATTGATACAAAGAGCGTGTGGAAAGAAGAAATAATGCCTAGGGATTTGAGTAACGCACTTTTTTTGCTCAATTTACAAGGAAGGTGATAAGCAGGGACCGGACAGACGCCGGCAGTATTGCGTCACGCAGGCGGCCGAACAGGGTCGCCCGTGCATTATACGGCTCCGATAAGCGAGCTGCAAATTAATATGCCAACGACAGTCAACAGTTGTGCACGTCCGATCTTGCCTTATATCGCGTCTATCGTTTAACATTACATTTTATATTAGGGTTACTTTCAATTTCTTGCCTCATTTTTTTAATATAAATGTTACCACCTCTATGGTAGTTACTTAGTTTTTATATAATTTTGGGTTCGGGTAAGGGTTACTCTTAGAAATAAAACGCTTATTTCTTAATATAAAACTATAATTTGAGAAAATAATAATTTAGAATTTAGAGATATTGATTAAACCAAAACATGGATCAAAAAAATATCTTTAAAATTAAAATTAATTACTTAATCTAATGTACTTACATAGCTAAGATCTTCACCGCCGGCTACCCACTCACACACCATATCGCTCGTCGCTCGTCCTCTGGTCAGTCCCACGCTTTCCGGCCTTTGTCCCCCCCCGGGTATCTATTTTTTTGCTGCTCTAGCTAAATTTACGCAAGAGGAGAAATGATTTAACTACTGCTAACTATACATTATTAATTATATATACAGGGCTTACATAAAATCTCTATATAGGGGCAAATTTAGAATTATTTGTATCTGCATATCGTTGCCTCAAGAACCAGCTAGTCTAAGTCCATTTGTTTAAACTTTACGGAGGAGGTTTTCAAATTTGAAAACTTAACTGTGTGCTCATTTCACTTTTGTCTAACTGTATTTTTTTACTTATTTGACAGTTTACTGTTGGATAGTAAACAGTTTAATTGTTAATTTTTTTGACAATATGAAAAAATGTAAAATTAAAAAAAATGTAAATGGGACATAGAATAAATTGAACTTTATATAATAAACGAAGTATATGCTTACTTATTCTATGTCAGAACTCTTTCGTATTTTGAAACATAACAACAATACATGTACTGAGATATACTTTTAATTCTGAATAATGCTATAAAATACTACAATCAAACATTGAAAAACTTTAACCAATATAACAATAGAAATAATAAAAATGTTTAGAAATTTGGAATTATGGCCTCCAAAATTGCAAAATCTACTGCAGAAAAGTGATTTGATAAGCATCTGATGTGTTCTATTTTGTCTCGGCAGGCAGGCTGGGGCGGCTGTACTGCAGGGCAAGGGATGTCTTCTAAAAACTTCTGGGGAGATCATTCTTCCTGGTTTTAGTTCAAAATCGATGTAGGAGTTCAATTGCATTGAAAGTTAGCTTATATTTCACCAAGTGGTGAGTTATTTTCAATAAGAAATCTGCACTAACTTTTATAGGGAATGTTAGAAAGAGAAATACGTTGCGACAATGCTTTAAAGTCCAAGAAATATTTTTTTTTGCATTTGAACAAGTTTATAAGGCTCCTGCTTCTGGTATTTTTCATAGCTCTGAAAATTGCAAGTGGCTATGCCAGTTCCAATTTACTTAAACTTCGATCCAAGACGCTAGCATCGCGTCGACTTCCTGCACACAACTATGCCAGGTACTTGAAATGTTTGAACGATGGATTTCATTTGGAGGATACGTTCAGAAAATATAATAAAGCTGCATACATGTGGGATTTTTATTCTGTGGCACACACGCATCCACCACAAAATGAATTTGTAACTGCCGGCCTTTCTAATAAAACTTTTTCTAATAAAATGTTATAATGCACTTGCAATATCTGGCCTTTTCTTTCCGCCATAAGCTCATGCCATACCAACGCAGAAACCGTTCTTCTTCCTACTCAATCTGTCAAATTGTATACTGCATACTTCTTCTTGTAAGTACGCTTTTGAAATTGTGTTGTGGGATGTAAGTACACTTTGCATATCAAAACATATGAAGACTATAGTCTCATATCTTCAGCTTGTACATCCGTTTTCTTCTCATCTCTAGCTTGCTGTTTGGCTTCTATGTGTAGTCTGTCCTTCTGCTGTAAGTTATCATTCAGATTTTCACCTTCCTTTTTGTTCATATTCTGAACAAATTCACACAAATCCTTCCTTGGTTTATGGAAACCAAATGTTAAACTCAAAGTTGAAAATTTGATAATATAGCCATTTTTTTCGGCAGTGAAATATTTTCTTTACAATATTTGACGTATAGTTCGCTACATTTTAGCCAGAGATAATCCTCTCTAATATTCTTTTGAAGAACTATTCTACAGTAATGCGAAGGAAGACGAGGTAACATATTAATATGATCTTTAATAATATAGTCTTTTTGTTCATTAATCCGCTGCTTTCGCTATCTGAGAACTCTTTTATCATTTGAGGAGTTCCTGTTATTCCTTACGCTTTATGACTGTGAAAGTACGAGATTCTTATTGGCTAATGCTAAGACACACTAATAAAATCGCTTACAAACACGTATTTGTTGTTTTTTTTCGAAAAAGTAATTGAAGAGTACGTCTTTGTTCTCTGACGCAAATTTCTGTTCCTTTGCGCTCGACAAAAATCTTTCAGTTGTTTTTGTCATAAAATAGGCCTTTCGCTGTACTATTATCCAAAAGTCTTTATGAAATAGCTCTACATTTCCAGACTAAAAATTGTCAAGGCATTTAAAGCGAACAATTTAAACAGTTTCTCACAGGAATCTTTCCCACAACAGTATCACCACGGCAGCTTTTCATATTCGTGGCCACTTTGTCTAATTTTTTTCTTATGTTTTCTTCTCCATTTTGCAGGACGCCCTTCCGTTTCCTTGTTTTTTTAGACGAGGACAGTTGTGCTAAATATGAAGCTTTCGTGTTGTTTCAGTGTTATTAAAAATCAAAATACTTGTTGCTGCATTTTCTGTATTTCCTGGACTATCTGTGACAACTCTGTCATTTTGAATGTCGATTTCATTTTCTGCACTGCCATCATTTTGCGACTCAACGACGAATCAGAATAAATATCATCTACATCGTAACTAAAACAATTGAAAACGAACATGCATTCTAACCTATAGAACTTTTACAAACGTAATTCACTCATTTGCTTGCATGCTTGAATCGTAAAAAAAAATGGTCCCAACACACCAGCACAAACAAGGTGACTGGTCGAACTGTTATGATCAAAATATTTGTCCTTAGTTTATTCTATTGTCCTCACGTGACGCCTATTCTGAAGGTTCTGATTGGGCGCTCGGGACATAGACTAATACGGTCGAATCATTAACAAGGTTGAATTGGACATAGAATAAAACAGCACCCTCTTATTTAACAAAATCATTGACGTTTGAGAACATGGAATATACTGGCGGATAGCGTTAAGGACATGGAATAATTTGGCATAAAAATGTTATTTTCAGAAAAAAGTGGACATAGAATAGGCTGGTTCTCAGGCGACGATATATATTTCTTTGTTTTTTCTTGGAAAATCGTTAGTGCAGTTACTATTTGTATTTTTTCTTGTTTATTTTATAGTTTATAATGTATTTCCTTATGTAAAAACAAATAGCCGGACTCTTCTCTTACCTCCATCCCAGGGGGGAATCCAGGTGAAGAGGAACGTGGTTAGATGCATGCCTCAGTTTTATTTTTGATAACGTGGAAAACTTGCAAAGTGTAATGGGACTATTCCTAGATGAATGATGCACAAAGTATAACCAAATACAAAGCAGCTTTAAAAGATTCGTCTTTTAAGTACCGTTAGAGGCGGCGAGTGAAGTGCACGTGTGCCATTGCGTGTGGAAATTGTCGGTTTTCAAGGGTGTTATTGTCTTCTTTCTACATTTTTATCTCATCAAGTAAATGACTGAGTAGGGTATGATATTAGTTTCCTCAGTATTTTGTTAAGCTTATCAGCGGTATATTTTCTTTTAATTTTGAGTGGATTATTCACATTTATTATTGTTTTGGACTTTGACCTGTAGTATCCAAACGCCCAACGCGTGTGTATGCACACGCATTTTCACGCGTGGGGGACGGACTTTCGGTGGACCTTTGTGTCCACTAGTACGATATAATGAGTACTGAACAAACAAATATTTTGCCAGGCTCTTCTGTGGCTGGAGGTAGTCTGGTAAATTTGAACAATCCGACTGTTAGTGAACTTACATCGATGGAGAGTAACCTACCTTCTTTCTCATCCGTTCGTAAAACTGATTCTTCGACCAAGTTTTTATTTCCTGAGAGAGAACAAGCAATTGTTTTCGATGCAATTGATAATTCTTCAAAAAACGATTATATCATAGCCGTTGGGGAATTGATTAATCCTAAAAATATTATATTTGCATCACGAATTTCAAACAATAGAGTATGCATATATTTTGTCTTCTAAAAATATGATTGAAATATTTAAGTTCTCCCCATGGTGGAATAAATTTAAATGAAACTTTCATTCCCGCACGGAGACTAGTGTCACCCGCTAAAAGGGTGATACTTTCAAATGTATCACCATCTCTACCACATGACATCCTTGAAAAAGAAATTAAAAAAAAATCGGACTTAAAATTCTCACCAATTAAATTTATAAGCGCAGGTATTACAAAGGAAGGTTATAAGCATATCATTAGTTTTAGGCGTCAGGTTTACATTGTACTAGATGAAAATGATAAACTTCCTGATTCTCTGCTGATACAGTTTCGGGATAACGCATTCCGAATATTTCTTACCACTGGATGAAATCAGGTTGTTTTTGTGCAACGACTAGGTCATAATTGCATCTAATGTACGGTTAACAACCAATAACGAGGACCATCGTGAACGTCTTGACTCAACACCTCCTGTTGAGGTCCGGTACAATCAGTTTCCACAACTGAACAAGTCATCCAGAGCCTGTGCTCAACTGTTCTTCAATTTGATGATACTCCGAACGTGAAAAAACGACAAGCTCCTCCATCGACTCCTTCGGATACAGGCTCTTCCTTGTGTGTAGGGGAACTTTCGATTTCACAAGCACTCCCTTGCAAAGAACCTAGTGATAGTAAAATCGACCGGTTTTTAAAACCCAAAAGTAAAAAAAAAAAAAGAGGAAATTGTTCCAGACAGTGAGACTGCGTATTTGGAAATTAAGGAGATTTTTAAAGAACAAATAGAAGTATTAGATTTTGACAACTATTGCAAGTTTCTAGAAGATGTAAAAGGTAAACAGGATCCTCTTCTTATAGCTAAATCATTCACCAACGATATTGATTCTCTACTAGAGCTCCTTACTCAAACTGTTCGAATAGTAAGAACGTCTAGCTTAAAGGCTCGTGTTAAACGTGTGATTAAAAAATTTAAAAACCTCTTAGGCGTAGAAAATCCCGAATAACAGTTTTCACTAGATGATTCTGAAAGTACGGCCTCCCAAGGGACAGATATTTCTTCAGAGATTTAAGAATTTGTGCTAGGACATTTCTATCTTATGTTTGTTAGGTTTCTTTTCAATTTTCTTTCTTTTTTTATCTATCAATGGCTTTCCGAAATTTAAACATTATTCAGTGGAACGCGCAGTCCATGCGTGCGAAAAGAGTACAATTTGAAGAACTTATTTCTGATTACAAAGTTGAGGTAGCGTTGATAAGTGAAACCTAGTTTAAGGAAACTGATCAGATTTGTTTCAAACAATTCAATATTCATAGACATGATCGAGAGGATGGTTATGGAGGCTATTTTAATTAAACGCTCGTTAATATTTGAACCGATTGTATTTAAAGAAATTCCAAAAAATGTTAACATATCCGGTATCTTTCTTCCTCAAATTAACTTGTCACTTGTGTGTGTTTATAGGCCTATACAAGCATGCTTGAATTGTCAGGATTACCACAGATTATTTTCTCAAATATCTACTCCTTTCAATTGCGGTGGCGACTTTAATGCACACCACCCCAGTTTGGGCAGCCACAAAATAGATTGTTATATTTAGTTACATATTAGATGATGTTGTTATTAGCACCACTGTTTCCTTGATATTGTAGATGTCACTCTGAAGAAGCCTTAATTAAATGGCGAAAGCTTAGCGACTGGAAATAGAGTCTTTTATTTCTCCTTGTGTCTCGTCAGGCTGTTGAAACCCAATAGTTGTTGTCATCTCCGTGATCTTAACGTTGTACAGCCGTACTCCTACTCAACCTAAACTCATGTATGTTAACTCACGTCTAGCAGTCTGAACCGTAACACATAAAATTATGTTTTTTACAAGCTTGTAAAATGCAGACAAATATATCTATTGACCTGATATTTTGCAAATTGCAGGTGTGTTTATTTATCTAGCTATGTATAAAATTTCGCGGTTATAAGAAAAGTTTTCTAAAATAACAATTAGTTCCGCTTATAGCAGATTTCGGACCACTGTGCACAGTTCTGAGATTCATTGCAAATATATACTACAAATTGCTCAACGATCCAACACCTTTGCCTACTTTCCACTGTCCATTACTCCAAGACAGCCTGCCACTGTATCGATGAAAAGGTCGAGGAGCAACGGGGGCCCTTTCGGACACCGCTTGCACCCCCTCTCGCTACGTCACAGCTTGGTCATGAGCATGTTTAATGAATTCTGTTAGCACTAAATATTCAGAGCAAAATTACTTGAAGTGCATTGAACACTACATTAAAGTTTCTGTTAAAAATACGTCGAAAGTAACCTAGCTTGACTTTTACTGGCTTTTACAGGTACTTCTAAGTCGCTTGCAACATAGTTTATAGTAATTCGAACCCTAAATCATGAATTGTTTGCATGACAACAGGCGATTTGTGTGCAGGGGCACTTGCCCTGCGAAAACAAAACACCTTTGGACAATTTTTCAAGGCTTCTCTTCTTAACTTCTTGTCGTAGCGTGTTCAGTAATGTCGAATAATAATTCCCAGTTATTGTTCTGCCCTTATCTAGAAAATTAATCATGGTTACTTCATGGCAATCACAACAAAAAAAAAACTGGTTCCAAAGAATCGGATAACGAAACCAGACCGAAGAACAAGATGGTAGACCGGATAGTGGATTCGGATCTTGGCATTCGGATATCCGGATGGTTTTGCATTCGGATCTCATCTCTACAGTACTAGTAGGCAATTATTGAAAAGGGTTTTCTTTTATATTCTCCGGTTATTTGATAATCTTCATATGTAGAGTGGAAGTAAGATCATTTCTCCAATTTAACACGGTGCACAGTGGGGCGGATCACAATTCTAGCTGGTCAAAATTAATAACGAATTTTGTAGAATAAATACGGTGCTTCAAGGATACAATAGCATATAATTTGTTGACATATTGACATTAGAAAACATACAAGAATACATGAAATTGAAATATCTCGGATAAAATAATTTTTTAATCAACTAGGTGAAAAGAAATTACCGTAAATCATTTTCATTCCACAGTCTTTAATTGAACATTGACATTGAAAATTTATACCAAATAAATGTAATAATAATAATAATAGAATAAGGGAAATCCCAAGCATATAATGCTATTTTTTTTAAAAAAATACAATTTCCTCGTTGTCTTGTTCTTGCATTTCTTCATCTTCTTCCTTTCCCCTGCAGTAGGTTTTATAAGATCAGGGCCTCATTTTCCATTGATCTATGGTTTATTTTAACTTCTGAACCCTAATATAGAAATAACAGGATCTGACGCAACAAGTAACATATTGAACAAGTCTCTGGTCGTGTTCTCTCTTGAAGTTTTTCTAGTGTGATGCTCACGAAATCGTCTATAATTTTTGTTACTTGATTCTTGAGCTTCTTCGGATAAAATTCCGATTGGTAAAAGTAGAGACTGAACGACTTGGGGCATGAATTAAAATTTTATGAACACTTACAGGCATGCGATACCAACCGTATTTAGAAATAAACAACTGCGCTGTTTCTGTAGTGTATGTTCTAAAATTATCAAAATGTAGTTCATAACCACTCGCAAGTACAGAGAGTATAACTCCAAATTTTCGTATTAAAGTTTCATCTACACCAGTGATCTTGGAAACTTCTACTGGTTTGCTAAAAAATCGTCTAGCTACATTTCCTGTGTTTGAGGTTCCTCCACCTTGTACTACTTGGTCGACCTTAATACCGAGTTCTTTCCACAATTGTTTTTGTATGTTCTTCTTTCTCTCCTCTACTCTTTCTCGTTGTTCAACAGTAGCACCTCGCATAGTTGGAGTTTGCAACTCTAGACGATATGCATTGTGGTGTATGCATTCTAGGAACTTGATCCAAGCATGTAATGTTGAGAGACCATATTTTAAATTATCTTCATCACTGGAAAAATGCTTCAGGTTTTGTAAGTCATTCATTTGAGTTGGCTTACATTTACAAATATAGCAACATTGACTGGATGTATGTGTTAATGCATTAATCACTTTTCCATCTACCATCGTAAGGTGTAAAGTAAAAGTAATTTTTATATGTGATTCGTTAAGTAGCATATGAAAGGATTGTAGTTTGGATATTTCCTGTTTAACTATACCTACTTCTTTTCTGATGTTTTCCGGAGTTTCTTTAATAAACTTTAGTTTAATAGGTCGACAGAAGCGAGTAGATGATGGTTTGTTAATTTGCCATACAATCATAGGTGGTTGTTCATTAGATCTAACCTAGCGACCAACCGCAAGGGAACCAGCGAAAATAAAAATAGATTTTTGTCTGTAATTGGTTCATCATCCTCCGAATCTTGGAAGGTGCTTGATCCTGTTGCCTTTTTTTTGGGTAGTTGCATATATTCGCTGTATCCTGAGCTACCATCACAACCGTATTTGCAAATAAGCTCCATATTAAGGATATTAGTAAAATCAAATTGATCAGGCAATTTAATGCACTCTATTAATCTTGATGCAGTATGATTAAGCAGAAATTGTAGAGGAACAGAACCGCCTGAAAAGTAAGATGTAATGGAAGATATGAATTTATTACAAATTAACAATATATTTTACGATTGCTTACCGACTTCGTCAACAACAATTCCAGCAGGATAACAACGAGCTTTTGCCTCTACAACTTTATGATAGGAAGGGTATAAATAAGGAACATTATATGCTTTGGCGCCCATGCGAAGTTTGTGGTAACTCTTTTTAGACAATTTAGAATCTATTAATAATGCTAATGCTTCATTTTCTGAGTAAGGACGTAATCCTTCAGTTGTAGGGGATATATAATTGCAAAATTTTAGTAGGGCGTTTCGATGATGTTTCAGTCGCTTGTACCAATAAAGCTGCAGCTGAACGTTTTCCTTCATCCCTTAAGCCTGTTTTTGCAGCAAATACAATTTCCTCGCTTGTAGCCCTCTCTTTTAAAGTTTCTACTTTTCGCCGTTTTGTACGAGTACTGCTTGTTGCAAAGGATTTTTTTGGTCGTCCTATTCCGGATGATGTACTTGGTGTTGACGTTGATTTCTCGAAATGTACTTCAAAGACCCGAGACATCCAATTTTCATGTGCCTTAACAAATTTGGCGTATGATGATGCCGCTCTCCATTTTGCATTTAAAGTGGTACAAACTCCCCTTATTCTGTTCATCAAGTCTTCAATAAACGTTTCATTGGCAGATGACCACTGATTTTCAAATTGTTGTCTGATATATTTAAAAAACAATTCACGAGTTTGAGCAGATGTTGCTGACGAAGGGCGGTCCTGTTGCCGCCACAATTCAAATAACATGCCATTTGTTATTACCATATTAACCTGCAATTAGTGTAAAGGGTTAAAATATGTATGCCTTATATGTATAATTAAAACAGGACTGTTCAAAATTTTCTTTTTTAGATAATATAATCCATGGTTTTTGACTCTAAGTGAATAATTTTAGATAACGAGTTTTATAAACTAAAAGTGTAATAATTAGCGTTGCCGTGAATTGGCGCACATAAAATTCAGAATGGCAATAGACAACACTTCAAGCTACAAGCGTAAACTGAAGTATAGGTACTTCTTCAACTTTAGACACCGCTCGTCGAAGCCATGTGTTGTTTATCATAATGACGGCTTCGATATCGGTATCGGGAACTCATAACAAACCATGTGGAATGTGTTTAGCTTGGATTTTCGACACTTACTTTTTCGACTTTTGTCCAGTTAAGTCTCTGATCGGTCCCACTGTGCGGTGTAGATTTTCTTGCATAATTAAAATCAACTCATATTGCCGGAAATAAAGTGGCGATATTTCTGATGTCATTTTAATAGGTAAGGTAATTAAATTGTCACAAGAGAAACATTGATTTTCAACATTTTCTTGCTTGGACAATTAATCCTAAAGATTCAAGACGAACTTTATTATGAAATCTATTGAGTCGATAAAACTTCCTTAAAGATCAATAAACATTTGTAATGGCAACTTTTCTAATAAATTTCCAATTTGTTACAATACTGGCTTGTTTCGGCAGTTGATCCCAAAGATTAAAAGTGAACATATTAAATTCACTAGCAGAAATTTATTATGAAATGTATTGATTTGATAAAACATTCTTGAAGAAATATAAATTACCGTTCATGTAGGGAAAAATACTGGGCACATTAGGAATTTTGGAAGTTTATCAAATATCCAGTTCTTGTTGTTTGGAAATTTGCATTAAAATCATTAATAGGTAGATCTTTTCTGCAGCAGTTATTATACACTCTGCTGTGTCTTCCCTTTCATGACTGTCTATGGTATGGACGTAAGCATCTCCTAAGTCTCCTAACCGACTGCTTTACAGCTTGAAACTCCAGGGCTTAAGTTAATTTCGGGATGATTTGAACTCGCCTAGTTTAATTTTAAAATAATCTACTGACTAAATTTTGTGATCCGAGTTCTTTGTTTCTAAATGCCGAGGGAGTTTTGCACGCTCGATAAAGGCTTTCGTAATAATAAATTTTAGCTCACTTTTATCATTCATGTTATTCAACAAATGAATGTCAGGATTCGTCAATTTATTAAAATGGCAATAAATTGCCTTTTTAGAAAATAGTAGAAGCCATTCCTCTTTTATTTGTGGGATGGTAGATGGAATTTCAGCATTTAAGAAACTTCTTACAGATGCATATTATTTCTGAAAACATAAATTTAAAAAAAAAATCGCATCATTTTCTGCGAAACTGCCAAAATTCTAAGCCATTAGAGTAATAGTGGCACCATTTTCTTCTATAGGTGGTTCCCAATTGTAACAACTAGCTCGTTTGTGAAAAAACTGTTTTTTTTTTTTTTTTTTTGATGTGATAGATTATGGATATTGGTAATTTTAATCTCTAATAAATTTGTAATGGGCCACTTAGTATGACGCAGATTTAAGTAACGACTTTGTTTATCTATTAGATTATAGATATTGGTAATTTTAATCTCTAATAAATTTGTAATGGGCCACTTAGTATGACGCAGATTTAAGTAACGACTTTGTTTATCTATTAGATTATAGATATTGGTAATTTTAATCTCTAATAAATTTGTAATGGGCCACTTAGTATGACGCAGATTTAAGTAACGACTTTACTTATCTATTAGATTATAGATATTGGTAATTTTAATCTCTAATAAATTTGTAATGGGCCACTTACTATGACGCAGATTTAAGTAACGAGTTTTGTTTATCTATTAGATTGTAGATATTGGTAATTTTAATCTCTAATTAGGGTCAAAATAGTGGGTAGGTATCTACCGGCCAAGTTTACCTATGAAGATTAAGGCAGAAAATTTCTAGCAGGCCGAGTATACCTGTATGATTAGTACATGTTCAGTTAAGCGGCTGAGTTTACTATCGTCCGGTATCGAACGCCTTCTTCATATCAATAAATAATACAACTACATGCATTGTTCTGGAAAACCCTCGTTTTTATATCATTTAGTAGATCATTAGTAGCTGACATTGTTCCGGAGTTTTTTTGAAATGCATATTGTAACTATTACTCTTATATTAATTAAATTTTACTAAATTCGTGGGCTTACAATATTTTATTTATTTAATTCTGAACAGATAAAGTCAAGTAATGAATAATTAATAAATTAATTTGATAATAATGATGGTCGGCGTTGGCGAGGAGTTTCTGAACCCGGAGGTACCGGGGGTTTACCTCTAAGGAAAAGCCACCTGAGCACTCCGGTCATCTTCGATTATAGCAAATAGCAGGTTACACAGTTAAATGTCAGGTTACAACCCTAACAAACTCGCTTCTCCCGAAATATAATCTTCGTTGTGTTCGGTTCACTCAAACTTCGCTATGTCCTTGTGATTCGGGAGCTCGTGAGGCGCGAATCCCCTGCGGTTCACAGAAGGTGCATGCGAAACCGCCCGGCGGCTTCCCCGTGCCCTTATTTTTACGAATCCCGGGCCGCCCAGCGCCTACGGTCAACTGTGCCGTGCGAATCCCCCGACTTTACTCAGGATATTTCGCAAAAGAATAACAGGAATGCTCTGTGATCAAACTCACCTTTAAACGGGCCACAAACCTACAATCACTGCACAAGTAATTGTTTTATTACTATAGTTTCACAGAACCCAACTGTACCGCGACTAATTCGTCATCTGGTTAAAGTATTATTATTCGGAATTTATCGTCTCCAGCGTTTTTGTTTATTTGACTAGTCGTCGCGCCGTAGCCCTTAGGGTTAAGAAACGGCTATCGACATCGATATCAAATTTCAGGCCTCGTCCGTCGACATATCAAAATGTTTATACAAAGTATATATACGTTCTCTCCGAAAAAATCGAGAATAGTTTAATACTTTTCCTACATAAACGGTAGACGGTACAAACAAATTAATACAAAGGGAAAATATTTCTTAGAAAAAAATATTTTGAAAAATACAACAACAAAAATTGCCTGGGCCTCACAGACCCGTCAACTGAAGGGTTAGAGCTACTTTTTTTTTTTTGAGGTAATACTATGGTGATTTAAATGAATTTAATTTAATGAAAATGCATAATAAAATGAATTTTTTTTGTCAATGATTTTTATCTGGGAAAAGTTTTATTCGGCTTACAATTATATGATGTCAGCGTGGATTTCAAAAGAGCGATTTGATCCGCAGATAATTTAATTTCTAAAATGAACTTATACTTCTCTTCAGAGGGCCGATAATGTAATGTAGCTAGTGCTTCTAACTGTTACAACCATTGTTTTGCATTTATCGAGCCCTTCGTTCCATCAAGTTTCTCTATACTCTTACTAAAGCCTGGTATTATATTATAACTCTTTACCTTCGTTGTTTGATCCGATTGTGTATTTGGTAGCAGTAATTTTAATGTGTGCAGTAGAGACTTTGGCGATCTAGTAGTCTAGAGATGCATTTGCGTCTGCATACTGGTGAATGGCCTTTCATATGTCAGTTCGTAAAGATCTATATATTTAAATTCTGCCACCTCTAAATAACAACACGTCCTTCCTTTTAATAACAGTTAAATACTCATATCGAAGTTTCTGCATTTTGCACTTTGTAGGGGAACATTTTCCAATCTTTCACCAAAATTCGTTGCAACGGACGTCTGCTGATGCCTGGTGCATTGTCTTCTCGTTGATGTTTGTGGATTCTTTCTGACATCGTTGGCAACAGTAGCGATGTTCTCGTTTGAGCGAGCATTACGAGGCCTGCGACTTCTTGCGACATCTCTAGTGGACCCAGTTTGCACGAGGCGTTCGGCCAAACGCTTAATTGTTCGAGCACATGGAACACGACGACCAGGAAAACGATGGCGAAATTCGCGCTGCGTTAAAACAACAGACTTAAAATTTGTCAAATAAGCAGTAACAATAATTCCACATTCTTGAAGTGTGAATCGCACCATGGCTTGTTGACAACTAATTCTCTACATATCTACATGATAAATGTCAAAGCACAGTAACATTTGACGCTATCTGCAAAAATGGCGGCCAAATCAAATTATGACATTACTTTTGCGCCACCTTGTATAAGCAACTTTATCGTCATTTGGGCAACCATTTGGGTAAACGGCGCACAGTGGTTCCAAATCGACACTTTTTTGCCAAAATACTGTAACTTTGTCATCTTTGGACCGATTTTCATAAAATTTGGTATGAGTACTGCTAAATAGTTGAAGTTTAATGTGAACAATTAAAAACTATGAAAGTATTATTACTTTATTAAGAAAAAAATATCTACATATGAAGATGTGTAATTACTTGCATATATTTCACCTTGAAAGATTAAATTATAAAAACTAATATAATAAACACTACTTATTAATATAACAATTATAATAATGATGTATACAGAGTGTTTTAAAAAGAATTATATGTAGCTGTTTATAAATTTTTCATATAAAAATATGATATTCGGCATTTTTTAAATGCGGACAAAGTGACATAAATTTTATCCACGTGTTAAAAGTAATAGGTGAAATGATACAGAGTCACAACTTTCGAAATAATAATAAAAGTTAAATCAATTATAAAGTAAGCGGTACATAACATTATACAAAGTACCTGTTTTTACGATATTCATCACTATCTAGTAAATTTAATGCTTCTTCATCGAGTTCTATATGCTTCGGTGTATGTTATCTTCTAAGACCACTTATAAAAGGATCCGATGAGCATAGTAAAGTATGAAAAACATCTTCATTCGTAGCTGTTCTCGAACATTTTCTAGAAAGATGCAGTCGGAATTTTTTGTAGTCCTTGTTTCTAGATTCTTGAGCATCTTCAGATAGTTGTCCAAGAGGTAATATTGAATTGTATGTAATGATGCTCTCTCCATGAATAAGTACTTTATGAGCTGAAGATGGTATATAGTACCAATTGTATTTTGTTTACATAGAGTTCAGCTGTGGATCGTGCGTATTCACCAAACTTTCTCGGATTTATTTTCCTACCGCACGACATAGTTTAAAGTATAATATAAAATCTTCTTAGTAGTGTTTCATCAACTCCTGTTATTTGGGATGTACAAGAGGAATTGGCAAAAAATCTTGCGTCACCACCAGGGAGATTAATGGAATCAAGCATCAATAATCTAGTAACTGTGTGATCTAAAAGAGACTGCAATTTTATTTTAGCACCTATATCACTTATTTCCATGTTATCTGGATAACACTGGGTTTTCGCTTCGAGCACGTACTTGTACGCTGGAAACAAATTGAGGTTTTTATCTGTAATATATTTTCTAAAGTACTCATACTGTTGTTTAGTTAAATCTAGATCTAGTAACAATGCAAGTGCTTCGTCATTCGAATAAGGCACCAGAGATAAATTTTCTTCCATTAAATTCTTATGAAGCCCATCCAAGGTTTCTGTCGGCATAGAGCGTAACTGTTCAATAATGGCTGCATGTTTACTTTTTCCGATTGATTTTAGGCCTTGTATATAGGAATGGTGAATATGAGCCAACCCAGATTCCTGAAATAGTCTAATGGCTTGTCTGTGCTTGGTTCTGGCCGATAATAATTCATAATCTTTGCACGGTCTTCCTCGTTTACTTGCATGTGATGTAGATGGGGCCTCCTCTTCATCGAATTGTATACGAAAATCGCCATTGAGCCACTCAGCATATCTTGTCAAAAATATGTCTTTAGATCTGCCAGCTTTATTCCATCGCTGTTTGAATTCTGGCAACAAATATTTTTGAATTCTTGCAACAGTACAGGTGTTATTTGCTTCAGTTAAACCAGGAAACATTTCTTTGATGTACATATGCACTGTACTTATGTGCTTTCCATGTTCTATTAAACGAACACATAACTCGCGTTTATTAATATTTATATAGCTCATGTTTTCTATTTAAGTTGTTTTAATATGAGGAAAGATGTTGAAAATAATGTAATACAGGTTTCTACAAAACTAACAATTGTATCTTTTGTGCTAGCTTGTATACTTAGTACTTACCACAAGAATATCACAAAATGTATTTTGGTGCAAATAGAAAAATAATGATGATTCTAGAAATTTGCGGTTGTTTTGATTGTTTTTATTATGCCAGCAACAAACACGGATTTGGTTAATAACGATATTTTCTACCTTATCAACTACTAATATATTTTGATACTATAAATATGCGGCATATGCCACAAATAAAAATAGATAGTACCTATTATCTATTTTTACGTGTATGCCACATACAATAACAACATTTAAGCAGGAATGTTTATACCTAATATATTTTTAGAATTTTATAATCTTTATAATGTATGTACCTTAGAGGGCACATATAGAATTTTATTTTATTCATGTAATTAAAAACATATATTGTAAGCATTTACGCTATGCATTAGAAAATAATAATATGCAAGCGCGCTCCTGTTCCCAATTTTTTAATTTTCACATAGAAATGCAACGAAATGCAGTTTGAGTTTTAATAAATTTTATAGACAAATATATTAGCTTCCAAATGCAGTAAATAGCTTGACCCGGGCAAACCCGGCGAGTAGTTAAAAGTTTAGTTAAAGTAGTTATTATCTAATTTTCAGCACAGGTATGAAAAAACGAGTCTACAAAAGAAACTAATGTATTTTTTAATTAGGAAGTTATAAGTCTGGAAAGTAGATGAAACACTCGTTCTACTGATATATAACACATTAGTAAGTATTGATAAAGCTTATTTCACTACACATTGAATGCACGCGCGTATGCCTTTCTCGGGAATAATCGGAACGCTCAACTTTAAGGCACTGTAAAACAATAGCGGAAGCTTCAAACAAAAAGAAAATTTGGTAAATAATACTTTAGTATGTACACTTTACTATAGTAACAATTTCGAACATCAAGGATGACATCGCCAAAATGCATTTTTGGCAAATTTCTATATGGACTGAAACCACTATGCGGCGGCTTCCCCGTGCCCTTATCTTTACGCCGCCGGGTCGCCCAACGCCTGCGGTCAACTGTGCCGTGCGGATCCCCCACGTTACAAAGCGTACCCCGCTAGGACGACTAGCTTTTCCTAACCAAACCCCCCTCAACTAAAGCGTGCTTAACGTTACTCAGGCTATTTCGCAAATCTAATTTCTTACTCTATATCTTGCAAAAGAATAACAGGAATGCTCTGTGATTGGACTCACCTTTAAACGGGCCACAAACCTACAATCACTACACAAGTAATTCTTTTATTTCTGTAGTTTCACAGAACCCAACTGTACCGCGACTAATTCGTCACTGTAAAAGTATATTATCGGAATTTAACCATCTCAGCGTTTTGTTTATTCGACTAGTCGTTGCGCCGTACGCCTTAGCGTTTCGTTAAAGAAACGGCTCTCGACACCGATATCAAATATCTGGCCTCGTCCGTCGACTTATCAAAATGTTTATACAAAGTATATACAGGTCCTCTCCGTAAAAATCGAGAACAGTTTAATACTTTCCCTACATAAATAGTAGACGGTACAAAGAAATTAATGCAAAGGAAAAATATTTTAAAGAATACAACAACAACAAAAATTGCCTGGGCCTCCCTTCGACCGGAGGGTTAAAAAAGCATTTTTTTTTGGGTTAACGCTATGGTGATTTAATTGAATTTAATTTAATGAAAGTGCATAATAAAATGAAGTTTTTTTGTTGATGATTTTTATCTAGGAAAAATTTTATTCGGCTTGCAATACATGATGTCAGCGTGGATTTCAAAAGAGCGATTTGATCCGCAGATAATTTAATTTCTAAAATGAACTTATACTTCTCTTCAGACGGCCGATAATGTAATATAGCGAGTGCTTCTAACTGTTACAACCATTGTTTTGCATTTATCGAGCCCTTCGTTCCATAAAGTTTCTCTATACTCTTACTAAAGTCTGGTATTATATTATAATTCTTTACCTTCGTTGTTTGATCACATGCTTTGCACATACTGGTGGTCAAGAGATACATTTGCGTCTGCACACCGGTGAATGGCCATACCTGTGTTAGTTCCTAAAGGTCTGTACATTTAAAACAGTGTTCTGTCACCTCTAAATAACATTAATCGCCTTTCCTGTTAATCACAGTTAAATATTCATGCCGAAGTTTATCCAACCTCTTGTTTTCCATAATTATAGGTTTATCTACGGCACTAAACTTAAAGCCATCTTTCTATATTGTCCTTCAAGGGATTGTTGTACAATACTAAATATTATTTATATACAAAGCAAGTTTATCGTCATTTGGGTAAACGGTGATCTAGTCTAAGTGCGTTGTATACGAAAAATAGATATTTACATTTCATGACTTAACAATCTTTAAACGTATGCGTAGCGGAGCTTTCGTTTGTGCTATTTGTGAGAAGGCTTTTAGACACAAAAGTCGCTTCGCATACATATTCGGACACACGCAAAAGAAACACCTTACCAATGTAATTTTAGCGGTAATGGTTCTTGCAATCTAGTAGTTTAGAGATACATTTGCGTCTGCGTACTGGTGAATAGCCCTACATATCTTAGTTCGTAAAGGTTTGTATATTTAAAAAAAATGCTGTTGGTGATAAGGCCATTCAGACCCAAAAGGTGCTTCGCATATACATTCGGATACACGGGAAGGAAAACCTTACTGATTTAAGTTTTGTGGCAAGGACTTTGCACATACCACTGATTTAGAAACACATTTGCGTCTGTATACTGGTGAATGGCCCCACGTATGTTAGTTCGTAAAAGTTTATACATTTGAAACAGTCTTCTGTCATTTCTAAATAACATATTAGTCGTCCTTCCTTTTGGTAACAATTAAATATTCATACCGAAGCTTCTGCAACCTCGAGTTTTTCCATAATTATATGACGTCAATCTATAGCACCAAACTTAAAGCATCTTTCTTTATCGTTCTTCAAGGGATTGTTATAAAATACTGAATATTGATATATGAAGCAAATTCATCGTCAAATGATGCTTAATTTCGTTGTATGCGGAACATCGATAGTTACATCTTATGACTTGAAAATCCATAAACGTATACGTAGCGTAGCTTTCCGTTTGTGCTATTTACGAGGAAGCTTTTAGACACAAAACAAAAGAAGCTTCGCATACATATTCGAACACATACGAAAGAAAATCCTTACCGATGTAAAGTTAGCGGTGAAAGCTTTGGCGATCTAGTAGTCTAGAGATACATTTGCGTCTGCATACTAGTGAATGGCCTTACGTTTGTTAGTTCGTAAAGGTCTGTATGTTTAAAACAGTTCTATTGGTGAGAAAGCTTTCAGATTTAAAAAACGCTTCGCACACACTTTCGGACACTCGCGAAGGAAAAAATCTTACCGATCTAAGTTTTGCGGCAAGGACAATGCAATGCACTAGTTGTCTAGAAATACATTTTCGCTTGCACACCGGTGAATGGCCTTACGTATGTTAATTCGTAAAGGTCTCTACATTATAACAGTGTTCTGTCACCTCTAAATTACGTATTAATCGCCCTTGCTTTTAGTCACAGTTAAATACTCATATCGAAGTTTCTGCAACCTCGAGTTTTCCATAATTATACGATGTTTCAGCATTATACTTAAAGCAGTCTTTCCTTATCGGCCTTCACAGATTGTTGTGCGATACTGAATACTGATAAATAAAGGGCGGAATATATGCACGTCAATCCAGTTAAAATATGCGCATATATATGCATCGTTTTTCTCTGAAATATGCAACAATATGCATTTATTTGTCGAAATATGCAATTATATGCCTTGAATATAACATGGAAAAATGGAAATAAAGAAACGCCGACTCTTACAAAAATTATTTATTTTAAGTAAAATTAAAAGAAAAGCATAATAGGTAAAATTTTCAACCTGAAATAGTATAAAATGCATTTATAACGATATATTTTCCAAATTTTCCAATAAAAATGTTTGCCTTCTGTCTGTAAAAATATGTTTGTACAAAGAAAAAGTTCTTTCAACATCTACCGATGTGATGACTTCCATTAAATACTTAAAGCCTTCATTCTTTCCCACAATAACTTCGAGTTTCCTTCTTACTTGATTTCCTACATCACCGGAACTTCTTTGCATTTGTCGGAAAAGTTTCAACAATATTAATTGATTCTCTTAAACTTATATTCCTACTTTCTAACGAAGTTATTATATCTGGTACAAAACTAAAATTAACCTTAATAAAAACAAGTTCCTTAGCTAAATTTACATTTTTGAATAATGCTTGACTTTGCACTACACCTGCGAATTGTCTCCTAAATCTAAAACTATGTCTTTAATGGCTTCAAAATGGTCTGCGTAGAATATCGCGGCCTTAATCCATGTTCCTCATCGAGTAATTACGAGGTCTGGAGGTAAACAAACTCCTGGCAATTGCTCTCTATAGATCTGCACTCTTAGAGATGCTTTCAAAAGCACTTTCTTTACATTTGAAATTAATTTGTTTACCAAGGGATATGCTGTTCTAATAGTTTCTGCAACTCTGTTTATCCCGTGTACTTCAACCATATACGGCGCTGCGTCAGACAAAAACACTAAAAACTTCTCTACTGGAACTGGATTTGGTAAAAAAAAAATTGATAGACTGCTGAATAAATCGAGTTACGGTCACATTATTTGTTTTGTCTAACTGTTTAGAAGATATTAAATATGGTTTCCCTGGCTCATTTTCTTGAAGCCCTCCAATCATAAGATGTGCGATATATCGACCACATGAGTTTGTGCTTTCATCAACAATAATATAAAAATGTTCATCGCCCAGTGAAACTTTAATTTCTCCCATTACGGTTTCGTATACTGTTTGCACATTCTTCTTTCTAAGTGTGGATTCGTCAGGGATGTTTTGATTACAATATTTTTGCAAAAAATCTCTGAATTGTGTATTTTGCAGTTTCGTCAAAGATATATTTGCTGCGACTAAAGCTTTGCATAAATCTTGATGAAACACCTCCTTTTCACTCTTTGGTTTGACATTTTGAAATGCGGTTTGCACACACTGCTGAACAGGCATAGATTTATTTTTCTGCAACTTAGCTTTATGCATAGCTGTTTTCAAGTGTTGATCAATTTGGAACTTCTTTTTCACAAACAATGATTTTGGCACAAACTTTGCAAAACACTTTATCCCCACTAAACTCCAACTCAGGAAAATTTTTAATCCACGAAGCGGCTTTCGGCATTTTAGGCGTTTGAAATAAAATATTTTCGAAATCACTCTTTTCACACTGGAATCTATCGACAAACTAAACTATACAATATAAATACAAAAGAATAGACCACATGTGCTCTCCATTAGGCAAGCTGATTACTTGGAAATTCCTAAACACCCAATAAATGCCGGCAATAAACCATATAATAATAAAACGGGTGAGTCGACAAAACCTACCCACCTTTTAAATTATTTCAATTACCTGCAAGGGTCGCACTTAATCTTTTGATAAAACGAAAAACATAAAAATATGGACACAAATTTTATTTTTGCCGAAATATGCAATTTTTTGTGAAATTTGTTAAAATATGCAAATATATGCACTTTGCATATATTCCGCCCTTTACTGATAAATAAAGCAAAATTATCGTCATTTGAGCAAGCATTTAGGTAAGCAGTGACTTAAAAGCGTTGTATACGTAAAATAGATATTTACATCTCATGACTTGCCAATTCATAGACGTATGCGTAGTAGAGCTTTTCGTTTGTGCTATTTGTGAAAAAGCTTTTAGACATAAAAGGCGCTTCGCATACACATTCGGACACACGCGAAGGAAAAACCTTACCGAGCTAAGTTTTGCGGCAAGGACTTTGCACGTACTAGTGGCCTAGAGATACATTTGCGCCCGCATACTGGTGAGTGGCCTTATATATGTTGTTCGTAAATGTGTGTACATTTAAAACACAAATTTGTGTGAAAAAGCTTTTAGGCCCAAAATGGTGCTTCGCATACACATTCTAACACACAAGAAATTGGGTAACCATTGCAATGGTTCAGTAAAACACAGTTTAGAAATAGAATTTTAAAATAGTACATATCTGGTTTCACTTTTTCTAAATTGACTAAAATAAAGTAAGATAAAGAAAAAAATAAATTAGCATGCGATCTCTTATTTTCTCCCTCATGGGTGCGGTTTCGTGAGTATCTTAATAGTGATTTTACCGAACTGTTCAGAGAGAGAAAGAAAAAAAAAAATGATACCACTTTTGCACTGGCCTTTTTATTTATATGAATTAAACAATGAACTTACAGAAACTACACCAGTGAAAGTTACTAACTAACTAAACAAGACAACTAGGGAATTCCCAAAGTGCTTAGGTTCTATTCACTAAATTAATTAATCTCCGAGGAGGCAATACAAATAGAGTTAAATTTGATTCAAAATACACAAAGGAAAACAAAATACAACTTGCTGTTTGATGGCTTGATTTCCACGCTGGTGGGTATCCTCTTAGATGGTCGTGATCTCCAACACGAATGTATTTCCTGATACAGATTTGCTGACCAGCTTTCCGGCGTCCTACGGACCTCCCCGGACTGCGGCCTGAATTTGTGGAGATTACTTTTGTCCGGTGGCCTATATACCCTTTATTTATGAAAACTAAATTATTACAAATCATCCTAACCCCGTGCTCCACCTGAAAAAGGTACTACACGAGGTTACCTATTCTAAGTACTATATGGGTTCCATAACAATTGAAATGATCCTACTCTAACTAAATAATTTCCCTATGATTTTTAATAACAAAAATATAATACAGTAGCCTCGCGACCATATGAATACTACTTTTGAGAAATGATAAAATGTATGAAATGTGATTAGTTCACATAATCGCGAGTCTACTGTAAATCAGTCAGCTATCAGTTATTATTAAATGCGCCCATGGAACGACTTTCGTTATCTCCCAGCATTCGCAAGGACATGATTATATATAATATACTTATATAAAATCAATGGCCACGGAGTAAGGGAAAACCATGGCAAAAACCTTACTCTGGGAGGATCTGGGAAGAAGTCCCAGAGCTTATTTGCTGATAGCCACAAATTATTATTATCCTTCTGAGTGCCGAAGAAGCAGCCTCCACGTCTTCTCAAATTCCGACCGCCTTGCCGTTCTCGCGTAGCTGCTCCCTTTTCCACGCATTCAGAAGTTGAACAGGAAAGATGATGACCTAAGAAACAAACAAAACAACAGCAGTACCTATTCTAATACTTAATAATAACTTAATCCTAATTATTCTAATCAAGAGTAATTAAATAAAGACTTATATTTTAAAAATTTATAGTTTAACACCAATTCCGACCACTAAAGAGCATAAAATATTCATTTATAAGCGTGCTACCCTACTAACTATCTAAATATCATGTCGTAGCCTATCTAGTTCTTTAGCAACATTACTAAAAAATTCCCACCATTCGATCGACTCATTATCTCTAATATATGTTTCGCGTCGCGGCCAATTTAACCCCCTATCTAATGCCCTAACCTCCGTACGCGACCGCCACTCATCAGTGAGTGGACATTCAAATAAGACATGCTCCGCTGTATCTACCCCACCACACTCACAAAGCGAATCATTAACCCTCCCAATTCTACATAAAAAAGATTTAAAATTATCGTGACCTGTTATTAATTCTACCGCCTGATACGATAAATTAACCCTCATTTCCCTAAAACGTGTAACGCTACCGATAAATTTCCTAGTCTACCTCCATTTAAGGTATTATCCCACCTACTCTGCCAATCATTATCAAGTTTATCCCTAAACGCTTTTTTAACTACACTAGCCGAAATTAACCCAAATCTAATAATCAAGCTATCTCCCCTAGATACCGCCTCTTTCGCTAATTGATCCGCCCTCTCATTACCGATTGTACCTACATGAGCCCTAGTCCAAAAAAGTTTTATACCCCCTCGCGCAACATATCCCAAGTATCGAACAACAAATCGGTCGGATTTTTTAAATTCCCTAACGCCTCTAATACAGATAAGCTATCTGTTATAATTCTCACGTCCCGCATAATATCCCATTCGCGCCTACTATAAAGTACTGCCTGATTTATTGCAACTAATTCTGTCTGAAAAATATTGCAATGATCCCCTAATTTAAACTGTTAATTATGTATTTCAATACCCCTATTATAAACAACAAAAGCCGCCCCTGTACCTCCCTCACCCTTCGACCCATATAAATAGCACCCGCCGCGTTACCGTTTAAACCCCACGTAACCCTAGCCGATGCTCTAATTTTATTACTCATTTCCCTACCTTTCGCGGTAATATACTGAATATGCGCTTTAAAATTTAGTTTATCATCTAAAATAACCCCAAGATATTTAACAAATTCTTTACAATAAATTCTACCCTCCCCTAATTTAAATGTAGGCTTTCTTTGCCTCGGTTTGCCAGAAAATACCGCCTCTGATTTATCCGCCAACACTAACATTTTCGGCGCGCCGGCACTAATACTAGCGGAGCTCACGAGCTGTTTTATTTTTGTCCTTGTTAGGCCAAGTCCCACTATGGCGGCCCGTTTTAGTCTCTGCTCAAAACACCTCCGCGAGTCTTGCCAGTCTCCACTCTTCTTTTTTTTTATATCTTCTCGATTGGTTTTTATAGATCGCGTGGTCTCCTCCGATTGGTGCACGTGTTAACGCCACACGGTTTGCTATGACGAATAATGGGTAATCCCCGGCCTTCGCGAAATACAGTCTTATCCAAAAGGCAGATATATTTAAAATGGGTACAAGAAAACAACTTAAACATACATGGCATCAATTCTTTTTCTTTTAGCATAGATAAAGTAAAATAGTAATAATGATTATATGTTCTATCCAATCATTTATTTTAAATTTCTCTGTGTCTACCGGTTTCGGCTTTTCGCCGTCATCTGGACAACAGTACGTCTAAGAGGAAACTAAGAGCTACGTCATTCGAAGTTGTAGTATTAAACATTAATAAATTAAAATTTTAAATAAAATAAAATAAATCAAGGACAATGCACAATGGAAACTAAAAACACGTTAAAATTATTTTAAAATATGTGAAGAGCGTGATGTGTTTGAAAACGGACTGATTCACCAATCAAAACTTTCAATAACTATAAAATAAAATAGTTTAAAATATATTAAATAGGTATTTAACTAAATTGCGGTGTCCCGTTACACCATTTGGGTAAACGATGGTCTAAATGTGCTGTACACGGAAAATAGATACTTACGTCTCATGACTTGACAACTAAACGTGTGCGTAGTAGAGGTTTTTCTTTGTGCTGGGTGAGAAAGCTTTTAGACATAAAAGGCGCTTCGCATACGTATTCGAACACACACGAAAGAAAAATCCTTACCGATGTAACTTTTGTGGTGAAAGCTTTGGCGATCTAGTAGTCTAGAGATACATTTGCGTCTGCATACTGGTGTTTGTTATTTCGTAAAGGTTTGTACATTTAAAACAGTTCTATTGGCGAGAAAGCTTTCAGACTTAAAAAGCGCTTCTCACACACTTTCGGACACGCGCGAAGAAAAAACCTTACCGATCTAAGTTTTGCGGCAGGGACGTTGCACATACTAGTTGTCTAGAAATACATTTGCGTCTGCACACCGGTGAATGGCCCTACGTATGTTAGTTCGTAAAGGTCTCTACATTATAACACTGCTCTGTCACCTTTAAATTACATATTAACCGTCCTTTGTTTGGGGAGATTGTTGTGCGATACTGAATACTGATAAATAAAGAAAAATTATCGTCATTTGAGCAACCAAATCTTACCGATTAAAGTTTAGCGGTAAAGGCTTTGGCAAGCTAGTAGTCTAGAGATACATTTGCGTCTGCATAGTGGTAATTGGTCCTACGTATTTAGTAGATGAGGTACCTCAAACGAAAATTTAAATCAGTTTTTTTTTTTTTTAAATAGACAGTTTTTTTACAAATATATTGTCTAATTTCTTTTTTTTTTTAATTTAAATATTAGATATTTATAAATTAACACTAAATATTTAAATGATTACAAACATGATGATTGTATTCATTATATCAATTTTTTATCATCTCACAATTCTTTGAAAAGTACAAAACAACCGAAAAAAAAACTATGATTCTAATGTTCTTATACATAAAACTAAATTATAAAATTAAATTTAATACAGACCTGTATTAATTACACATCTAAATTGCACGAGTGTGATTAAACATCGAGCACTGGCTTAATATCAGTAACAAATTAATAGATTAATATATTAAAATTTTTAAATTCCAAGCAAAAGAAAACAACACATGGGAGCCGCCTGGATATCAGTATCACACTGGCTCTCTCGCTCGCACGTACGAAGCAGAAAGCCAGAAAACAAACAAAAAACCTCAAAACAAATCCGTCCCAAAGGGAAAAATATAGAAATAGTGAAATAAATAATATAATGTGGTACATAGTCACGAAAATTCTGTTAGAACTTAAAGTATAAAGAAATACACCGCTATCCTAAAATATTAAAACAACTTTAAAATGAAAATAACATTAAATTAAGAAATTTATTCAGATAATTGTATTTTTTTTTAAATAAATAAACCACTGCAGTATGTTAGTTCACAAGGTCTATACATTTAAAACAGTGCTCTGTCACCTCTAAATAATATATTAATCGTCCTTTCTTTTAATCACAGTTGAATACTCATCCCGCAGTTTCCTCTGTAATCTCGGATTTTTATCTGGGAAAAGTTTTATTCGGCTTGCAATATATGATGTCGGCGTGGATTTCAAAAGAGCGATTTGATCCGCAGATAATTTAATTTCTAAAATGAACTTATACTTCTCTTCAGACGGCCGATAATGTAATGTAGCTAGTGCTTCTAACTGTTACAACCATTGTTTTGCATTTATCGAGCCCTTCGTTCCATCAAGTTTCTCTATACTCTTACTAAAGTCTGGTATTATATTATAATTCTTTACTTTCGTTGTTTGATCCGATTGTGTATATGGTAGCAGTAATTTTAATATGTGCAGTAGAGACTTTGGCGATCTAGTAGTCTAGAGATACATTTGCGTCTGCATACTGGTGAATGGCCTTTCATATGTCAGTTGGTAAAGATCTATACATTTAAAACATGTTCTGCCACCTCCAAATAACATATTAATCGTCCTTCATTTTAATAACAGTTAAATACTCATATCGAAGTTTCTGCAACCTCGGGTTTTCCATAACTATACGCTGTTTATCTGCAGATGCTCCATGACTATACGATGTTTATTTGTAGCACCATACTTATAGCAATCTTTCTTTGTCGTCCTTCACAGATTGTTGTACAATACTGAATACTGCTAAATAAAGCATAACTATTGTCATTTGAGCAACCATTTAGGTAAGCGTAGTAGACACACAGAAATCACTTGGGATACACATTCGGACACATGCGAAGGAAAAACCTTACCGACCTAAGTTTTGCGGCAAGGGCTTTGCACATACTAGTGGTCAAGAAATACATTTGCGTCTGCACACCGGTGAATGGCCATACCTGTGTTAGTTCCTAAAGGTCTGTACATTTAAAACAGTGTTCTGTCACCTCTACATAACATATTAATCGTCTTTTTTTAACTTTAAATTTTAGATATTTATAAATTAACACTAAATATTTAAATGATTACAAACATGATGATTGTATTAATTACATAAATTTTTTATCATCTCACAATTCTTTGAAAAGTACAAAACAACCGGAAAAAAAACTATGACTTCTAATGTTCTTATACCTAAAACTAAAATATAAAATTAAATTTAATACAGGCCTGTATTACACATCTAAGATGCACGAGTGTGATTAAACATCGAGCACTAACTTAATATCATGCTACCAGCGAATTCTCAGGGCGTATTAGATAGTAGCAATTTTCCAGAGCATGAGACCAGATTGAATAATAACAAAAAAAGTTAAATATTGTTTATAAAAGATTATAGATATTAAATAAAATGAATGATTGCAAAGTACCACAGGATGGGGAAGAGGGATAAATAAAACAACGTTTATAATTTATTTCCCACGTTGCGACTGTAGGGGTCGTTTCGGCCAGTGAGGCGCCGGAGAGGTGTCAGATTGAGCGCCACTGGGTTGATTCTGGGTTATGTTAAAGTGACAGATAAGTTGTCTTTGGTTTTAAAATTCTGCGTATTTTCTGGGCTTTTACGAAAAATATAATTCAAATATACATGGTTCAAGTTATCCATTATGGTTGAAGACGAACGCTGTATGAAAAAACGAAGAATAAATTAAATACGTGTAAAATCAAAAGTTATGCTGACGACTAAAATCAAGGTAAATTTGGACGTGACTCGAGGCCAAAGGAAGAGTACTATTGTAGTGATTTGGTCTTTTTGGGCAATATGAAAATGTATATATTTTGTATGATCCCAATAAATCGATATTATTCTATTATTAATTTATATAATTATTATTCTATGTTGCCTTCCTTGGCCCGACGCTGTCGCCCGGTACTTTAGCCACGCCCAGAATGGCTATTTTCCAGTTAGGGAAACAAGGGATTGGTACTTGCAGAATATGATTTATAAATACTTAAATTGAATGAAAAATTATTAAATAAAAAAAAACTAATGCGCCAATACAATAAATTGAATTAAATAAAACTCGGAAAAAACTATTTAAACAGTTATATTAACAGTTGATTAGGTGAAGCCAAACACTAAACGATTACAAAGTGTAAATACACGAAATGCATTTTTGGGAGTGACGTGTTATTGTCAAAAATTTGTATTACAAAGAAACAAGAAAAATCTACCTACTCGATCGAGCATGCAATTGAACACGAACTACTATTGGTTAAATGTGAAAAGAGGAAAGACAAATTAAAAAAAAATATCAAAAGTTACGTTAAATTAAACAATGAGAGCAAAGAAACTAAAATATCAAAAGTTACGTTAAATTATTCTGAATCCAATGGTAGTTCGTTACTACAAATACAAAAAAATAAATCTTAAAATTAACTTACATATAAAAAAAACAATGCGCAAACGGTTGATTGCCACCAAGCACCTCGGGGAGGATGAAGTGGATGAAGAGGCAGGTGGATGAAGAGGGCCCGTGTCCGTGTACGGCTTGGGGGACGCTGCGTGAGAGATCCGCGTCAGCGGGCTCCAGGGGAAGTTTTCGTCGCCAAAATACAATAACTCAAAAACTGCTTCGGTGGAGTGGTTTCCTTTTGACCTGATATCCCCCCACAGGGGTTGCCGGACGGGTAATTTTGGTCAAAAGGGGGTACGGCAGAGCGTCGCCTCTTAGACGGTTATGTCTACACACTTAGCGGGCTGGAGAGTAAGTGAAGTGAAAAAGGGAGAGGAATCTATCTCCCGCGCTGTGCCATTAAGTAGCCAATGGGATCCGAGTATCGAAGATTAAGGGTTTTGCACGTGGTCGTGTTTAAACGACATTTCTAACGTTGCAAGTACAGTGCGCACAAAAAAATGTGCAGCAATTAACAAAAATGAATAAATTCGGAGCTAATTATGAACGGAGTTTAATGAAATTTACAATACAAATGCATCTAAATAGATACTAAAATTTGACAATTTAAGAATTTAGAAAAAGGTCACAAATAAAGCGGTACATTTACAAAAAACAACTTCAAAGTTAAACGTGACGTTATATGAAATAAGTAAATAGCGAAATTCTCGGTAACTAGTAAAGGTCAATGAATTTAGATAGTTTCAGATAAGAGTGTGTACAGTTAGAGAAATAAGAAAAGGTGCGCTATGCTTTGATATTGAAAAACAAAAATAGGCGGCAATAAAATGGGTTAAAGACGGAATAGGTAAATGAGCAGTAAAATAAGTTCTAACAGTCCTTAAAAAGACATTAAATAAGAAAAGGTGTTTTCAACACGTAACAATCAGCAACAAACTAATATATTAAAATTTTTAAATTCCAAGCAAAAGGAAACAACACATGGGAGCTGCCTCGATATCAGTATCACACTGGCTCTCTCGCTCGCACGTACGAAGCAGAAAGCCAGAAAACAAACAAAAAACCTGAAAACAAATCCGCCCCAAATGCAAAAATATAGGAGAAATAGTGAAATAAATAATATAATGTTATACATAGTCACGAAAATTCTGTTAAAACTTAAAGTATAAAACAATACACCGCTATCCTAAAATATTAAAACAACTTTCAAATGAAAATAACATTAATTAAGAAATTTATTCAGATAATTGTATTTTTTTTTAAATAAATACACCACAGCAGTATGTTGGTTCATAAGGTCTATACATTTAAAACAGTGCTATGCCACCTCTAAATAATATATTAATCGTCCTTTCATTTAATCACAGTTAGATACTCATACCGAAGTTTCTGCAACCTCGGGTTTTCCATGACTATACGATGTTTATTTGTAGCACCATACTTATAGCAATCTTTCTCTATCGTCCTTCACAAATTGTTGTACAATACTGAATACTGATAAATAAAGCAAAGCTGTTGTCATTTGAGCGGCCATTTAGGTAAGCAGTGGCTTAAGTGCGTTGTATACGGAAAATAGATATTTACATCTCATGACTTGCCAATTCATAGACGTATGCGTAGTAGAGCTTTTCGTTTGTGCTATTTGTGAGGAAGCTTTCAGACATAAAAGGCGCTTTGCATACACATTCGGACACACGCGAAGGAAAAAGCCTTACCGACCTCAGTTTTGCGCCAAGGACTTTACACATACTAGTGGCCTAGAGATACATTTGCGTCTGCATACTGGTGGATGGCCTTTCATATGTCAGTTCGTAAAGATCTATACATTTAACAGTGTTCTGCCACCTCTAGATAACATATTAATCGTCCTGTCTTTTAATTACAGTTAGATACTCATACCGAAGTTTCTGCAACTTCGGGTTTTCCATAACTATACGAAGTTTATTTGTAGCACCATACTTATAGCAATCTTGCTTTATCGTCCTTCACAGATTGTTGTACAATACTGAATACTGATAAATAAAGCAAAACTATTGTCATTTGAGCAACCATTTAGGTAAGCAGTGGCTTAAGTGCGTTGTAAACGGGAAATAGATATTTACATCTCATGACTTAGCAAATAATAGAGGTATGCGTAGTGGAGCTTTTCGTTTGTGCTCGCATACACATTGGGACACACGTGAAGGAAAAACCTTACCGACCTAAGTTTTGCGGCAAGGGCTTTGCACATACTAGTGGTCAAGAAATACATTTGCGTCTGCACACCGGTGAATGGCCATATCTGTGTTAGTTCCTAAAGGTCTGTACATTTAAAACAGTGTTCTGTCACCTCTAAATAACATATTAATCGTCTTTCCTTTTAACCAGAATTAAATATTCATACCGAAGTTTATCCAACCTTTTGTTTTCCTTAATTATAGATGTTTATCTATCGTAACTGCAAGCCATCTTTCTTTAGTGTCCTTCAAGGGATTGTTGTACAATACTAAATATTATTTATATACAAAGCAAGTTTATCGTCATTTGGGTACACGGTGATCTAGTCTAAGTGCGTTGTATACGAAAAATAGATATTTACATTTCATGACTTAACAATCTTTAAACGTATGCGTAGCGGAGCTTTCGTTTGTGCTATTTGTGAGAAGGCTTTTAGACACAAAAGTCGCTTGGCATACATATTCGGACACACGCAAAAGAAACACCTTACCGATGTCATTTTAGCGATAATGGTTTTTGCAATCTAGTAATTTAGAGTTACATTTGCGTCTGCGTACTGGTGAATGGCCCTACATATTTAAGTTCGTATAGGTCTGTATATTTAACAAAATGTTATTGGTAATAAGGCTATTCAGACCTAAAAGTGCTTCACATATACATTCGGATATACGTCAAGGAAAAACCTTACTGATTTACGTTTTGTGGCAAGGACACATACTAGAAACACATTTGCGTCTGTATACTGGTGAATGGCCCCACGTATGTTAGTTCGTAAAAGTCTATACATTTGAAACAGTCTTCTGTCACTTCTAAACAACATTTTAGTCGTCCTTCCTTTTAGTCACAATTAAATATTTATATATAAGCTTCTGCAACCTCGAGTTTTTCCATAATTATATGACGTTAATCTATAGCACCAAACTTAAAGCAATCTTTCTTTATCGTTCTTCAAGGGATTGTTATAAAATACTGAATATTGATATGTGAAGCAAATTCATCGTCAAACGGTGCTCTAACTGCGTTGTATGTGGAAAAACGATATTTACATCTTTTGACTTGAAAATCCGTAAACGTATGCGTAGCGGAGCTTTTCGTTTGTGCTATTTGTGAGGAAGCTTTTAGATACAAAAGAAGCTTCGTATACATATTCGAACACACACGAAAGAAAATCCTTACCGATGTAAATTAGCGGTGAAAGCTTTAGCGATCTAGTAGTCTAGAGATATATTTGCGTCTGCATACTGGTGAATGGCCTTATGTATGTTAGTTCGTAAAGGTCTGTACGTTTAAAACGGTTCTATTGGTGAGAAAGCTTTCAGACTTAAAAAGCGATTCGCACACACTTTCGGACACTCGCGAAGGGAAAACCTTATCGATCTAAGCTTTGCGGCAGGGACGTTGCACATACTAGTTGTCTAGAAATACATTTGCGCCTGCACACCGGTGAATGGCCTTACGTATTGCTATGGTATGGCACCCCGGGTTTCGGAAATTCAAATGTGTATTTTTATTTATTCCTAATCAGCCTTGTCAAAACAATGTTAGAGTTTCCGCTGTTCTAAATTTTATTAAGAATTTTTATTTAATTGTTTGCATTATTCTTTTTGGCCAGTTGTGTATATTTAAAATCATTTATTTGTACATTTTGCGTGTACTAGTATTGTTTAGTTTATTTGTTAGAGTTTTTCTTAGAGTTGCGCTCTGTGTTGAACGCACGATTTGTATATTTCATATATATGCGGGAGGCCTATTTAGGTTAAAGGCAGTTCGTTGAAAGTTGCCCGTAAGTAGAGATGTTGTTTTTATTTTCTTTTTGCCGTAATAGGTAAATTCATTTTTATTTTAATTGTTGCTCGGTTTTGATTGATTAGCTTTCAAGGAACTCCTATTTAATTATTGCTGTATTATTTAATTGTGTACACTTTTTGGATGTTAGATCAGTAATTATTGTAAAAACGTTCTAGAGGATTCCGCGTAAGTGTGTTAAATTATCCGTTTTCTTATTATTTGTTTTGTATTTTTGTTAATCACCTCGGGGAAGGTGAAGTGAAGCTTTGTGCTATTAAATTTTAAATTTCAATGTAAATTGTATCTATTTCTCCACGTGTAAATTATAGTTTAGATTTCATGACCGCGTGGATGATTTTTTTTTTATGAAATTCCTTCTAGAACGAATCTTCCATTTTGTTTGCTAAAGGATTTGCATCGTCCTTTTTAATTTTTAAATTCTCATGCAGGTTTTGATTTTCAACAAAGACCTTCTGTCTTTTGTTTTTTTTATGGGATTGCTTCGTCATTTTGTCATTTTAGATTCATGCAGTCATATAAATTTATGTCGCCCAACGTGCGAGGCACGTGTTTTTTTTGCAAGAATCTTATATTCATGCTTTGTAATTTTGTTTTTTTTTTAATTGTAAATTCTCATGCAGTTTTTGAGTGTATATTTATGGCAATCCCAATGTGCGAAGCACGATATGATTGTAATTGTAATTAGTAAGGTTAGGATCCCGTGTTTTGAATTTGTGAGAATTTCTCGTTGCGTTGACAAGGCTGACCGGTTGCGTTTTACAAACTTTTTATGTACACCGCTGCGAGTATGAAGATGGACAGGACCACGAGGGATCAGGAAGTGGACGTTCCTGGAGACCAGAGTTGGCGGAGCCAAGGAACTCATGGCAGGAAGGAGTCGGTTGTGGCAGGACAAAAGGGAAGGATCGACGAAAAGGAAATTGTGGCAGGAACAAAGGGAAGGATGGACGAAAAGGAGATCCAGAGAGATGGAAGAAGCAGGACTAACAATAAGGAAAGTATTAAGAGTATGAATGATATGATGGCAATGATAAAAGGGTTATTGAATGATACAAAAAAAGAATTGATTGCTCAGAATAAAGAATTGCTACAGAAGCAAAATGATTTGTGTAAAAAGATTAGAGGAAGTAGTATTTGGTAATAAACTCGAGGTTGAACAGAATGATAAGAAGTTGATGAAAATGTTGTTGTTTTGAGTAAAGAAGGGAAGATAAAGTTGATGAAAATGTTGATTTTTGAATAAAGAAAGGAAGAGAAAGTTGTTGATGATTTAGTTAGAAAAAGGAAATAATATTAATAGTTTAGGTAGAGAAGAGGAAAATGATGATGAAAATGTTGATGATGAAATTGATGATGTTGAAATAATGGAAAATTATGATGAAAATGTTGATGATGAAAAGGATGATGAAAAAATGAATATTGTGATGATAGTTTTAAGTTTGAAATACAAGTTGCGGAAAAGTTAGAGGTGATGATATACAAGGTAGCGAAAAAGTTGTTGGAGATGTTGGATCCGAAGAGGATGTTGAGGTTGAGGTTTTGGTGAGTTAGAGGTAGAGAAAGAAGAAATCAACAATTCCCAAGCAGAATTCCCAGAAGTAATCAACAATTCCCAAGAAGAATTCCCAGAAGTAATCAACAATTCCCAAGAAGAATTCCCAGAAATAATCAACAATTCCCAAGAAGAATTCCCAGAAGTAGTCAACTATTCTGAAGAAGAATTCCCAGAAGAAGTTATCAATTCCCACATCGAATCCCCAAATGTCGAAAATCAAATTGAAAGCAATCATAATGAGAAGAATGAAGTTGAAATCAATTCGAATGAGAAGTTTGAAGTTGAAGTCAAGGAAGTTATCAACCAAAATGTATCCTTAGAAAATAAGTTGCCCATTATTGTCGTTGATGCCGAACACTGTCTTAATGAAGTCAAGTCAAACCCTGTCAAATTTAAGAATCCTATTCCTGAAGCCATGTCGGAGCACAATTTAAAAGAATGTTTCTGTTTTTCGAGTAATCCTTCTGGAGTTACAAGCGAGAGGTACATCCATGGAGTGGAGAAGTTCTTCATGATGCAGACCCACCACTGCCACACCGACTGCCACATCGTCTGCCATACCGACTGCTATGCCGATTGCTGTTGGACACTGTATCAACCGGATGGTATGTTGGACACTCCCACCACGACCCCGGGTAGTTTTCATCACCCGGAAGTGACGTTTTCACCCCTGTGTGCGGAGATACGGTATTGTTCGTTTGGTGCGGGAAACTTTAGAATATTAATTTTTTGTGTGCAGACAATTTCTAAGCGGAAAAACTCAATTTTCGTTGACACTTTCGTTTTCCCGTTAGTAATTGGGAGATGTGCTATGGTATGGCACCCCGGGTTTCGGAAATTCAAATGTGTATTTTTATTTATCCCTAATCAGCCTTGTCAAAACAATGTTAGAGTTTCCGCTGTTCTAAATTTTATTAAGAATTTTTATTTAATTGTTTGCATTATTCTTTTTGGCCAGTTGTGTATATTTAAAATCATTTATTTGTACATTTTGCGTGTACTAGTATTGTTTAGTTTATTTGTTAGAGTTTTTCTTAGAGTTGCGCTCTGTGTTGAACGCACGATTTGTATATTTCATATATATGCGGGAGGCCTATTTAGGTTAAAGGCAGTTCGTTGAAAGTTGCCCGTAAGTAGAGATGTTGTTTTTATTTTCTTTTTGCCGTAATAGGTAAATTCATTTTTATTTTAATTGTTGCTCGGTTTTGATTGATTAGCTTTCAAGGAACTCCTATTTAATTATTGCTGTATTATTTAATTGTGTACACTTTTTGGATGTTAGATCAGTTAATTATTGTAAAAACGTTCTAGAGGATTCCGCGTAAGTGTGTTAAATTATCCGTTTTCTTATTATTTGTTTTGTATTTTTGTTAATCACCTCGGGGAAGGTGAAGTGAAGCTTTGTGCTATTAAATTTTAAATTTCAATGTAAATTGTATCTATTTCTCCACGTGTAAATTATAGTTTAGATTTCATGACCGCGTGGATGATTTTTTTTTATGAAATTCCTTCTAGAACGAATCTTCCATTTTGTTTGCTAAAGGATTTGCATTGTCCTTTCTTAATTGTAGATTCTTATGCAGGTTTGTTTTATGCCAGAATCCTATATTTATGGTTTTTATCCTGCTAATTGTATCAAATGTTTTTTTTCTTTTTTTTTAAAAAATAAACTTAATGATTGTAAATATCATTTTAAAATCACTAGTTCTTTTATTTTTGAATCTGCCATTTCAATTATTGGGAATTTTAAAAGAAAGTCAAATTTTACAATCGCCCACTTTAGCTTCTTCAGAAGCTACCTTGAGAGTATAAATCTCTGGCGCCTTTTAACTTCATTTCTGCTGAGCTAGCTAAATTAATTTTGTCATTTTTTTTAATTTCTCTTTATTTTTTTTTTATGCTTGGACCATCAGTTCACAGCAGTATGTTAGTTCGTAAAGGTCTCTACATTATAACAGTGCTCTGTCACCTTTAAATGTTCTATGTTCTGAACACTTCGGACCCAGTTGGTGTGGCGTTGGTGGGTCTGCATCCTGAGGAACTTCACCACTTCTTGGATGTATCTCTCGCGTGGGTTTCCACAAGGTTGGCGTATAGAACAGAAAGACACTTTTATATCACGCGCAAACATGGCGTCAGTAAAACAATGGGTATTAAAGTAAGCCGCATTCCAGTTGACACCGAAGACATGAGTGTACAATATCCTTGGCAATGGTCTTATCTCTGACGGCGAAGAAAGCTCTGAATGTGAGTCAAACATTGTCACCACCAAAATGTCCAAGGGAGTAATGAATAACTAGCATCGCTTGACGAGCATATGCTTCCGCAAGTACAACATTGAATTGATCACGTATTCTCTTCATTAAAATGCCATCTCTGATTACATAATCCTTATAATCATCTTGGTGAACTAATGCCTCTCGCATACGATTGAAACATTCATCTTGTTGAATCTCATTTTTTTTATTAACAATGATTAACTCTCTAAACATCGACATCACATCATTCATACTGATACTTTGCTTAGTAGTTTTTCCATCATCTTTCTGAATGTGCTTATCTCTATCCTTTCCTTATCCTCAATTAATGATTGGTTGTTCCTGCCAATCCGACTCCTCCCTGCCAAATGTTCCGCCAAAGATCTGATCTACAGGAACGTACACGTCTTCCTGTTCTCTGGTGGGCTTATCCCCGGATTCATTCTTGCAGCGATGTATATAAAATTTTTTGAGTCAAACAAAAACTTGTATTAGCTTTTCCAATGTATCGAGAAATATTCACAAATTCTAAATATGGGATTTTATTTTTACTGATGACAATTATAAAAGAAAAACGGGCCCCACGTTGGCAAAGCCAAATAAATATGCTGTGTATAAATTGAAATAAATAAAAAATGCTAAAATGATTTTAAAATGAAACAGAAAAAAATATTAGCTAGCTCAAAGGAAAGGATTTTGAGTAAAACAAAAAAAAACTATTAATTCCTCTCGCGAATCTTTAATCTAAAAACTAAACTTTAATCTAACCACGAAAAGTAAATTGTGAGTAAACGAAATCAGACTTTCTTAATTACACGAAAAATTGAAAAGGTTTAACATAAAATAAAAGAACAGAATTTTATAACCCAGTGACGCCATTAAAGAATAAATTTATTTCAACAAACGTCTAAAATATACAATTGTGCAGAAAAAAACCCTGAACTGAAAGTTCTGGCCTAAAATAAAAACTGCACTAGACTTTAATTTAAAATAGAACAATGCTATTTCTCTATGCAAAGCAAAAAAAAAGGTTTACTTTGTTCAGGAAGATTATTCAATATACAATACCTTTGAATTTCTATCCACGTGGTTTCACGAATTAAAATAATCTAAGCATGGACAAATGCTAGAAATTTACTAAAAATGAAAAAGCTAAATGATAGAAAAATGCTTCTACTCACCCAAACGAGGTAATAGAAAAAATAAAATGAACAGAAAAATTAACTCTTACAAAATATAAAGTGTAACGGAACAGGTTTTCTTGTCTGGAAACTTTTGGGGATGGCCAGCCCAAATTCAAATAAGACAAGCCAAATTCCGTCTCGCAGACAACCCCTCCTGCTTTTTTGACCGGCGAGCCACTGCTGGGAAACAAACATTTTATTCTATAGCGAATGGTTTTAGTAATTTTAGCCAAAGATGTTTCCCAACTGTGTTTTCCACCGTCAGTCGAAGCAGGGCCGTTATTAGTTAGCCTAAAGATTGCTGATTTTCCCTTCTCGTCGGCTTTCTCTTACAAAATTGTCTTCCTCTCCGGGTCTTTACAAAGGGTTCACCTGAACTTCTTTTAAATGGCGAAATAATAGAACGACTTATATTTTTTAACAATTATATATTGAATATTTAAGACATTGGAAATAATCTAACAAACTACACAATTAAATAAAATAACAAGTGAACAAAAGGAAACAAAACACAAATTTACATATTTTTACTTCTAGAGTAATTGAATTATTTAATTTATTTGCACCATATAAAACTTCTATTATTCGCAAGCCTAAGTCTCCGTGGATCACAGATGTGGTAAAACTAATGATATCTTTAAGGAATAAAGCCAAAGCAAAGTATATCAGAAGTAAAGCGCCTGGGGACTGGAACTACTATAAACGGCTCAGAAACTACACTAAAGCAGCAATTACACGTGAGAAAAAAGCGTATTACAGCAACTTATATAGAACCAAGACTTCACAGTATATCTGGAAAGAATTTCAATTATTAAATATCTGTAATAAAAAGTCTACAATTCTTCCATTGGAGTTGCGAGATGTTAATAAAATTAATAATCATTTTGTTACTTCTATTCCGAAATCAGCTCCTGATGCAGGCTTACTCCAATTTTATAATACTCATACAAAAAATAACATACATAATAATTTCAGTTTTCAACTAATAAATGAGGAGCAGGTTGCTAAAATTGTTTCAAGTGTCTCTTCTACATCTTGCGGTGGAGATGGTCTAACTTTTGATATGATTAGACGGTCCAGCCCTTTTATACTTAAATATATAGTACATTTAATAAACACTTGCATAGTCGAGAATACGTTCCCCCAGGCCTGGAAATTTGCTGTCGTGATACCTCTGCCAAAAAAGCCTGATCCGCGGTCTGTGTCCGATCTGAGACCTATAAGTCTACTTTCTATCTTATCTAAAATTATGGAAAAATTTATAAGCAATCAACTGATGGAACATGTAAATACTTATAACATCTTACCTGCCTACCAATCGGGCTTCCGCTCCGGATACAGCTGCGAGACGGCCTTGTTAAAGATCACTGATGACATCTTGACCGCGTATGACGGGGGATATGCAACTATTTTAATACTGTTAGATTTTACTAAAGCATTTGACACCGTCAATCATAAACTGCTCTCGGCGATTTTTCATTATATTGGCCTGTCTCAAAGTGCAATAGATCTATTAAGTAGTTTCTTGTTACAGAGGTCACAGCCAGTAAAGATTGACAACAGGCTCTCGGAACCTGCGCCGCTGGTTTCTGGCGTTGCTCAGGGATCAGTTTTGGGTGCTCTACTTTTTTCTATCTATACTTGTGCCTTGTTCGAGTCACTAACGCGATGTACAGTTCATATGTATGCCGATGACACTTAAATATATTATTCTTTCCCTAAAAATTGTCAACGTGTGGCTCTGGAGACAGTTCAGCATGATTTGGATACTGTTTTCCGGTCTGTTCACAGCATTCACTACATATTAACCATGGGAAATCTGCTGTTATGTTTTCGGTAGCAGACAAGCGCGTGAGAAGTTAATGAGTAGTTGTCGGCTGCATATTGATGGTAATATTCTGCCGGTGGTGAGCGAGGCGAAAAAGCCTCGGCCTAATTATAGATAACACGTTCCGATATAGACAACAAATATCAGTGTATATTAGAAGAGCTTATTGCAATTTAAGGATGCTATACCAACATAGATCGTATTTGCCGATAAGAGCAAAGTTAAACCTTTGCAATGCGCTCGTGCTATCTCCTTTTATGTATTGCTCATGTGTGTACGGGCCATGTATCGATGCTTCCGATCAGAAAAGAATTCAAAGAGTGCAGAACTCGTGCCTACGATTTGTGTAAAACATCAGGAAATTTGATCACATCTCCCACACATTTTCTGATTGCAAATGGTTAAATATGCGTCATCGGGTTTTCTTAACCCATTAACCGCCGCATATAAAACGAATTAAAAAATAGAAATTTTTTATTGTTAAATTAACTAAGGAGGATAAAATAAAGTCACTTACAAAATTTTATGGATATATTCATACAGTAACATATAAAAAAATGCTGTTGCGAAAACGCAACGTTGGCAGTATATGTATATATTTTTTCTACTTTCGGTGGTATCGGGGAAAACATTTGGTATGTAGATGTACGTTACACTTGATACACATAAAAACTGTAGTGCTGTGGCAAATTCGGCATCTTCTTCTTTGTTCTGTCGCAGGCTTTTCAATTACATGTCCCACATTGTCATAGCGCGCATCGGAAGTCGACGTAGATGGGTGTCCTAATAAAAGGTTTGACGGTTTTTCAGTTTTCACCAAATCCATAACTATATTACTGCGAAAATTTAGTTGTGGAATTTTGGATTCATTACAAAGTCTGTGTATTTTCCATGCATTTACCAATGCACACCCTATTAGGTAATAAATAGGGCCACCACCACTTTTACCTCTTACACGTATTCTATAATTTGCTATTGCATTATCGTGCAAGTCGACGCCGCCCATGTGGCGGTTATATTTCTCAATTATGTTTGGTTGTTTTACTTGTATTTCCCTCTTCTCTTTACGACTATATCGTTTGATGCTTCCAGTTGGCTCTACGTCATCTATATTAGATGCTACAGTAACAACTGCATTATCATTCCAACGCACCATTCTGATTGAAGAATTTTTGTCATATGCAGCATCAAACCATCCCCGATCTCTTTTAGCGACTTGCTTTGTTGTTTCCAATAAACATTTGGCAGTTCTATTCTCTCGTATCGTACCAGTTGCATAAAATCCCTTTTCATCCAGCAACGAAAGCAGAGAGTAACTTGTAAAAAAATTATCAAAAAATACTTTGTGATTATTTGGACGTTTTACTGCTTGCAACAAATCAATAACAGTTTGAGCTCCTAAACCTAGTTGTGGGTTTTCTTTTAGTTTTCCACCGTAAGGAAAGCATTTATATAGGTATCCGTCAGATGATGTAAGACACCAAATTTTAAATCCAAACCGAACGGGTTTACCTCTTATAAACATCTTTGCCGAATGTCTACCGAAGTAAGGGACCATTTGTTCATCTATTGATAAATGGTGTGCAAATATGCCAAATTGTAGAAATCTCTCATTCAAAAGGTCGAATAACGGCCGCACTTTCGCAAATTTATCTTCTTTTTGTAAATTTGTATTATCTGACAGATGAATATTTTGCTTGATGTCTCTAAAACGATTTCGCGACATTGTTTTTCTTACCAATGGGACTCCTTTGTCCTCATCTAGAGACCAGTATAAATCTATTTGTGGCAAAGTGTGGTAGCCTGATAAAATAACAATACCTAACCATTTACGTAAGTCATTCATATCGATGTGGAAATTGTGTCGGTTTTTGCTACATGCATATTTCTTTGAATAATTTATTATTGCATTGAGGACAGTGTCCATCAAAGAACAAAGAGAACAATTCGAAAGGGCTACAATTACCAAACTGTTCTTGTAATTCTTTTACGGCCTCTGCTTCCACATTATTTGGTTGTTTTTTTGTCGGAATGTATGCTTTCTGCCACTTTACGACTAAATGTTTTGAAGAATGAGCTCGACTTGTTGTTGGTTCTGATGCTAATTCCGTACATGCACGCCCGTCGCCTACATTCATTATTTCAAATGTACCTGTGATATCATTAGGAATGCTTTCAGGTGCACTCGTTTCTGTGTCATCAATGTCTTCTTCATCTGTTAACTCATCGACATCAGGTGGAATTATTACGACATCTGTATCATCAATATCAGACATATTTTCAATTATCTCTTCTAATTCTTTGTAACTTAGGGCTCTCTTTTGCTCATACTCGCTGCTAAATGCCTAATAAGAACAATCGAAAATCATCAAATTCATGTATCGCGAAAAGAAAAAATGCATACCATATTTTCTTAGAAGAACTTTCACTGATTACAAAATAAAAAGTCCGAAATCACTTATTACACACACAGTATACTTATGAAACAATGTAACGCTAGTAGGTATCAAGGAACACTAATTTACTATTTCGTCTTTCAAAATTTTAAACCCTTAGTATATAACCTTATATATACTGACGTATGTATAATATACCGGGTGGCCGTTGAGGTATCCGAGAAACTTCGTATATGGATTTCAATGACTAATTTTAAGCAAAAGTGATCGTATTCACTTTTGCCGAATTCCTAACGGTTCTTGAAATATCGGAGTTTGAATTAAAATTAAATTAGTAGAGGACTTAGGAAATAATGTCGTTTATTTTAATAAAAGTATAATGACAGTGCAATTATTTAAGCTGCTCAATGTGACCACCGCCTGGTGCAATGCATAACTCAATCCTCCGTCGGAGCTCTCGTTCCCAGTTGTAGTTCTCCATATTGTTTTCACCTCATTAAACGCTGCATGAATATTCTGGATGAGTTGGTCCCTATTATCAGGCTTTCCCATGGAATAGGTAAGTGTCTTCACATGTCCCCACATGAAAAAATCTAGTGGGTTGAGATCCGGAGATCGCGGCGGCCAGGCAATGGGACCACCACGACCTATCCATCGATTTGGATACTGTTCATTGAGGAAATTAGTGACGTCTCTTCCATAATGGGCCGGAGCACCATCATGTAAAAACAATATCGTCCTTCTGATTTGAAGAGGAATGTCCTCAAGTAGTAGAGGTAGTTCATTCTCCAAAAAAGCCCGGTACATTTCGCTGTTCAAATTTCCATCGAAAATATGTGGTCCAATAACTTCATTATTAACTATTCCAGCCCAAATGTTTACGGAGAATCTTCTCTGGAAGTCGGTTTCTCGAACGGCATGAGGGTTTTCGATTGCCCACACATGTTCGTTGTGGAAATTGTTGATTCCATTTCTTGTAAATGTAGCTTCGTCACAGAAAAGGGTTCTTGGAAGAGTATCCAGATGATCGCTCCACCATTCACAAAGACGAACTCTTTGGGGAAGATCCGTGGGGAGAAGTTCTTGTACCGGTTGGTAATGATAGGGATGCAGTCCGTTTTCTCGCAAAGTGTCCTGCACAGCCGTCCTACTTTGTCCAGTAAGTATAGAAATTCTTCTCGTACTAACACCAGGATCATTTTCAACAACCTCAAGCACTTCTGCAGCATTGTTTCTTCGCATAAGTTCTCTTTCACAATTCGGTTTAGGGAACGCACCTGTTAATCGAAGAGTTGTGAAGGTTCTACTAAACGTTTGCTTGTCTGGAAGACGGCGGTTTGGGTATCGTCGTTGATATTCCCTAACTGAGCGGTGGTACTACCGTTGCAATATCCATACACGAAAATCATGTCAGCGTATTCTTCATTTGAATAAATTACAGGCATGATTTTAACACAAATTACGCAATAAAAAATAACCAACTGTCAATGATGACAATTAACGAACTGACAATCAACATTTTTTTAAGCATCTATCTATACGACCAGCCAACTTCAAACTCCGATATTTCAAGAACCGTTAGGAATTCGGCAAAAGTGAATACGATCACTTTTGCTTAAAATTAGTCATTGAATCCATATACGAAGTTTCTCGGATACCTCAACGGCCACCCTGTATAACGACAAACCAATACAAAAGTAAATTTATAAATATACACATTTTCGCACTTTCCTGAACTAAACATTCCCATATACAGATAACCGCAGGTATACCTAATACATATGTGGCCAACGTTGCGATAACGCAACACTACATATATCTGTACAAAAAATCCACTTCTAGGTAAGATAATATTTCTTTTAACGTTTCACCATAGCTATTATATTATCCTAAAATAATCTAAGAGTAAACAAACATCATTTTGTAAAATCATGGGAAGATATGGGGGATAATATATTAGGGTGTCAAGAACTAAAAAAAGGTCAAACTTTAAATTTTTTTCTTGATAGACCAATGTGTTATTTGCTTAGGGTAAAATTACATATATAATGGTGATACTTTACGCTGTCATCACCCTCGAGTAAATCACTTACAGCATAAGTTTTAATGTTTAAAAAAAATTATAGACACTGTGTTGCGTTTTCGCAACGTTGGCGGTTAATGGGTTAAGGGCGTCGTGCATGTGCCATACTGTGATTACTTCGGGGCTGCCCTCCTACTTGTACAATAAGATATCTTTCCGAACGGATGTACACCATATAAATATTAGATTCCGCGGTTTAATCACACCACCGCTGCATAAGACTTCACTATTTGAACGTTCTTTTTCCTACACTATTTATAAAGTGTATAATAGTGTACCTGCGGATGCTAAGGGGTTGTCGCTAGCTACGTTCAGAACCTATATGCGCCAATACATGTTTGATAAGCAACAAAATGGCAGCAGTTTTTTGTAAATGTATGTAGGCTAGGTGTATTGCTCTGTTTTCATTTCTCATTCATCACAGAATTAATATTAAGTTAGTTTTAAGCATGAACATTTGTTTATACATCATTATTATATCAAGGTTGGGGGAGGAATGGTTGTAGTGCTGTGCACTCGAACCAAACCCAAACCTTGCGGTTTTTCTTGTGTCCTCGGTATTATTATTTGTTCCTTTTGTACTTACTTTCTTTGTTATATGTCCTTTGGTTCACAGAAAAATAAATATTATTATTATTATTATTATTATTATTATTTTGTATTGTTGAATATTTTAACATTTTATACTGTTGATTAACAGAAGCCCAGGTAAATTTTCCTTACACATTTATTTATTAAGGGAGAGTGAGAGAGAGCGAACGAGTTACGGTTTTCACGTAATTGCTTTGGTTAGTTTTAAGCAGATTCTTTAAACATCTTACCGGCCGATGTGGGAAAAATAATTCTTCTCGTAATCCAAATTATAAGGCACAAAACTTACACAACACCCACAAAAATTTAAGCAAAGCAAAAAGGGGAATTTAAACGGATTTAGCGCAAAATCACTAGTCACCTCTCGAGGAAAGCTTTTGCTTCCTGTTCTCGATCTTTTTTAAGCGTATTTTGACTACAAATTCTAAAAAAGAGAAGTTTTAAATTTTAAGTTTAGAAACGCACGACGAAGGGAACGCGAGCTTATTCCTGAAGCTAAATTGAAGAACCGCGGACTAATTAATTGTAAACCGCAATGTTAAGGGTTTTTATAAACTTTGATTGTGACGTCAATTCGCACCGATAACTAGTTTCGCTTCTCTTTACAGGAGGGCGCAAGTATGACCGAAGGCGTTATTTTTCTGACTTTCAGACGTCCTACTTGGGAGGACCGTGCGAATTGCTGAACGGCAAATGTAACGTACAATAAACAAAGAAGCAGATAACACACAAAGTAATACCATATTATTTTAATTACGCCAGCCTTTAAACGAAAAAAATTGTTTCCTGTGAGGCAGACGCTACTCAGCAAATGCCACGGTACCTATCAACTACGTATTAATAAAATGAATTTAAATTCTCGCATTATACAGGATGGAATTTCGAATTCTTACAAAAGGAGCAAATAAACAAATAAATCTTCCTAAACAAAAGAAATAATAATTGATCTTATATCTACCAAATGTACACTTCAATACATTAACAATTACTACAATAATGATTCCTTGATTGACTATATTACAGAGAAATGTTAAATTTTACAATACAAAATGAATAACAAAACAGCAACAATTATAAGAAACACATCCACTTACATCAATAGTCGAATATGGAAGTGTTTAAAAAATCCTACAATGCTTTTACCTCAAAAAATTCCCTCTCAAAATTCGTACAACGCAGACGTAGAACATTACAATGACAATATTTAATAGAATGCGTATTCTATTAAATTAGCACAAGTCAACAATAGACATTTGAATGACTAGATTAATTAAAAATCTTAACACTACATAATTAAAATCATACAATTAACTCTTAAACTGAACTTATACAAAACTTTGACAACAAATTGAAAATCAGCTTGCTACCAGCGAATTCTCGGGGCGTTTTAGATAGTAGCAATTTTCCAGAGCATGAGACTCGATTGAATAAAAAAAAAATATTTTAAAAGGGAAAAAAAAAACAAGTTAGTAATAAATTATAAAGATATTAAATAAAATGAATAATTGCAATGGGAGGGGGTAGGGGGGAGGGGGGGAGGAGAAGAAGCAGAAAAAGAAGGCGGGTGAAGAGGGCACGGGTCCACGTACGGCTTGGGACGCCGCGTATGAGATCCGCCTCAGCGGGTTCCAGCGGAGGTTTTCTTCGCTAAAATAACCAATAACAGCTTCCGTGGAGAATTTCCTTTTTGGCCTGATATCCCCCCACAGGGGTTGCCGAACGGGTACTTAGGTCAAAGGGGCACGGCGGATCGTCGCCTATCGAACCGTCGTGGACACACTCGCGCGGGCAAGAGAGTTAGTGACTTCCAAAAGGGAGTCGAATTATCTCTCGTTCGCTGTGCCATTAGTTAGCCAATAGAATCCGAGCATCGAATCTTAGGTTTCACACGTGTTCATGTTTACACGAAATTTCTAACGTTGAAAGTACAGTGCGCACAAAAGTATGTCCAACAATGAAATAAAATAATTAAATTCGAAGCTAATTATGAACGGAGTTTAATGAAATTTGCAATACAGATGCACCTAAATAGATACTAAAATTTGACAATTTAAGAATTTAGAAAATGTCAAAGATAAAGCGGTACATTTACAAAAAAACAACTTCAAGGTTGAACGTGACGTTATATGAAACAAGTAAATAGCGAATTTCTCGGTAACTAGCAAAGGTAAATGAATTTAGATGGTTTCAGATAAGAGAGTGTACAATTAGGGAAATAAAAAAAGGTGCGCAATGCTTTGAAATTTAAAAATGAAACAAAAATAGGCGGCATTAAAAAGGGGTTAAAGACGGAATAAGTAAATAAGCAGTAAAATAAGTTCTAACATTTCTTAAAGAGAGATTAAATAAGAAAAGGTGTTTTTAACACGTAACAAGCTGTATGGACAAAGAAATCATAACAATTATAATATGCAACTTAAAATACATCTCAGCGATAAATAGCTTGGGTCACGGAGTCCAAAACCACAGCAGTATGTTAGTTCATAAGGTCTATACATTTAAAACAGTGCTCTGTCGGCTCTAAATAACATATTAATCGTGCTTTCTTAAATCACAGTTAAATACTCATACCAAATTTCTGCAACCTCGGGTTTTCCATAACTACACGATGTTTATCTGTAGCACCATACTTATAGCAATCTTTCTTTATCGCCCTTCACAGATTGTTGTATAATACTGAATACTGATAAATAAAGCAAAATTATTCTCATTTTAGCAACCATTTTGGTAAACGATGGTCTAAGTCTGTTGTATACGGTATCTAGTAGTATCCAGAGATACATTTGTGTTTGCATACATGGCCCTACGTATGTTAGTTCGTAAAGGTCTGTACATTTAAAACAGTGCTGTGGGTGAGAAAGCTTTCACACCCAAAAGTTGCTTCGGATATACATTCGAACACACGCAAAGGAAAAACCTTACCGATATAAGTTTAGCGGTAAAGGCTTTGCCAATCTAGTAGTCTAGAGATTACATTTCCGTCTGTACACCGGTGAACGGCCCTGCGTGTGGTATTTCGTAAAAATCTATACATTTAAAATAGTGTTCTATCATCTTTAAATAACATATTAATCGTTCTTCTTTTTAATTACAGTTAAATACTCATCGGAAGTTTCTGCTTCGGGTTTTCTATAACTATATGATGTTTATTTATTTTTATGGTCCTTCAAAAGATTGCTGTACAATACTAAATATTTATATACAAAGCAAATTTATCGTCATTTGGGCAACCATTTAGATGAGCGGTGATCTAAGTGCGTTGTACACGGAAAATCGGTATTTACAGCTCATGACGTCACAATTCATAAACGTATGCGTAGTGGAGGTTTCGCGGAGCTTTTTGTTTGGGCTATTTGTGAGAAAGGTTTTAGACACAGAAATCCCTTCGGGTACACATTCGGACACATACGAAGGAAAAACCTTACCGACCTAAGTTTTGCGAAATGGATTTTGCGCATACTAGTAAGAAATACATTTCTGCCTGCATACTGGTGAATAGCCTTATCTGTGTTTGCTCGTAAAGTTCTATACATTCCAAACATTATTCTGTCAGCTCTAAATAACGTATTAATCGTCCTTCCCTTTAATCGCCACTATGTACTCATACCGAAGTGTATGCGGTCTCTTCTTTCATCTTCACTCTCCGAATCCTTGTCATTGTTTTTTGCCGTCTTAAAAAAATTGTGATTTTGCTTAACTTTGCTGGAAATAAGCAGTTCAGTGGCTTCTTTTGGAACTTTTGGCTTCTGTCAGCGAATAGGTCTACATTCAAGAAAAATGTTTGCGGATTTTCAGCTAAGCTTGGGCCTTGTCGTATTTTTCTTAATGTAATTTGTCTTCATAGTCTTCTCCACTCTCTACATCTACATAAACGACCTAATTTCCATCTTCTGATGCCAATTCTACCAAATCGTGAACAGTTATAGTAGGGGAAGGCTGGGCATAACGGGCCTCCTAAGAAATATTGGTTCCTATACCGACGGAAAATATGTAAGAAAACTACTAATGTTGCTAGTGTAGATGTGGACGGACCGGGCAGTGCTGTCGACGAACAGGATGCTAGCATGATTGGACGTTTACTGGGTGTAGATGGTATTTCATCACATGGTTGCAAACGATGTGTGCAATGGGGAGGGAAGCACAATAACACAACACCGTTATTCCTGGCATGATCTATAAGTTCTATACTCTTAACATGCGTTACGTGGCCGTCCAATAGCAGCAGTACTGGATCATCTTTTTTTGCACGCGACCATTTCACAAATTTTTTGAACCAAGTCAGGAAGAGTTCTTTGGTTATCCAACCCTTTTTGTTGCATACGCCCCATGAATTTGGCGGTGTAGCATTCATGAGTTCTATTTTCATCCTCTCCCTTGGGAATATAAACCATCAGCCCCCATGCATACTTCAACAGTAAGTAGTTGCCCTCTCTCTGCAGATGACAGAGATCCCACTTGTTTTCTTCCCTTGCAAGCTAAAATTTTGTCTAAAGATTTAGCCACCGTTGTTACGCCAGTCTCGTCCACATTAAATATTTTGTTTGCTCCTATTTTATATTTATCTATACACTCCTCTAGCAAATCGAAGAATTTACCTACAGAAACGCGGTTGAAGCCTTGAGCTCGAGCAGCCGACGTAGCTTCGGGCTTTCTTATTGGCACTGTAGGATTTCTTTTTAAGAAACAGTTCAGCCAGTCTTCGCCAGCCATGCGCTATTCGTGATCAAAGTTGTGACGCAAGCCATTTTTTTTTCCGCCCGCTCATATGCTAGACTACGGAATTCTTTACTTGATAGACCAAACAGGCGACTTTCCATGCTTTTCAGGTATTCGGCGAGTTCACTCGCTTGTTCGGGAGAAAACACAGGTTTGAAGCCACCTGGTTTTATTATCTCAACTGTAGTAGCTTGATTCTCAACCCCTTTTTTAATGTTCATTCGTAGTGCTGAAAGGAAACTATAAGGAAAGTATGGAAACATGTATGTGCATATACCTCTGTTTTTTTTTGACCTTTCTATTCCATAAATGTAAGAATGGCGCATTTATATCCACTTCCTCACCTCCGTAACGCTTAGAAATAGGTTTTGGCTTCGGATTTGTTCGATATCCTGCTCCTTTATCGTCGAGTAATATTTTGGAAGACAAGATTCGAATTGCCCATCTAATTCAACGACTGTGGCCGGTCCGTGTCGTGTTAGTATTTTTCGAATGTTCGTAACTGTATGTTTTTCTATTCTTCACTAGACCAATTTTTTTATATTTTGTTTAAATTCACCCACTTGTTTTGGTTTATCTATTTTTTATTTACTCTATACCCGTAGAATAAGTTAACCGTCTTTCTTCAGGTTCTCTTATCTATCGAGTTCCTTTCCCACTCTTCCTCCTTTAAAAATAAAGCTGCCCGTAAGGAGCTCCCTATACTAACGTTTCAAAATAATCTTGTCAGTCGGACATCTGTACCAATAGTTTGCAACGAGCCTGCAACTGTATACTTTAAAATTGCCGAGCTATCTATGTGCTGTATCAATAAAAAGAAACAAAAAGTCCTCGAACGTGTACGCAGAGATTGTCGTATATACGGACATCGACGGAATGTTTTTAATGCATATTAATGCAATTAGTGTTTGGAAGAGACGCTTTCCAATACTAGCATTTGGCATTCGATTAAAGCGAGAAAAATAGAAGATGTTGTAGTAGCAATAGCTGTTTCGCATAATATAGCCTGCCCTCTAAAACAGCCACTTCCACCAGCCGAAGTAGAGGAAGGAAATTGCAATTAATGGAGCAGGAATGGGTGATAACAATAATAACGTACGGCATCGGTTAATTAATGATTATTTTGGTCGATTAGTGTAAGAAGTGATTCATACAAGTAAATGGTTTTGTTACAGTATCATATTATATTGTATTATATGCAGTTCCGCAAAAGATAAGGCAAAGAATTAAAAAATACATTTATGTATGAGATTGTAATAATTTTTGTTTTTCCAATGCGAGAATTTCTAATTTTATTTTATGTTCGTCTTGCATTAGTTGTATACGCATATCAGATTCATTTTTAAGGTTTGTTAATTCCAATTCATGTATCTCAGTTAAATGTTACATTTTTAATCAATGTTGTTCTTCTAGATGTTTGTCCTTTATGTCTTTTCCACAGACCTTGCTTTGAGCCCATTCAGTGATTCGTGATTGTAATGAGTGTTCGACTATGCTTGGACGTTTTCCTACAAACCATAAAATTGTGCGAAAAACGAATGCCGTATTACTATAAACGCGAAGTTTATTTATTTATCGGCCTTTTTAACATGTCGGGGGTATACTTTGCCCAAATTCCTGTCAATAGTTTTCGACGAAGAACCTGGATTCTGGATTCTGGATTGTTGGTTGGGAGGGGTGGCTAGCCACGCGCACTTAGGCCACTCTAACCGGGCCCATTGTGCTACCTTCCCTAGGCGACGTCACTCACCCGCAGTCTACTCGAGCCAACCCAAACGAAGGATGAACTCGAGCAGCGCAGCATGCGAGGCGCCACCAAGCTGGCCATACTGGGCCAGAACTCCCTCAGGATGGAACCTCTAAGTTGGGCAAGCGCCGGACAGTCACATAAGATGTGCTCCGGTGTCTCGTCCTCTAGGTAACAGGCACGGCAGAGTGGGCTGCTAGTCAGTCCCATGCGGTGCATGTGTTTATTAAGTTTGCAGTGGCCAGTCAATAGCCCTACAACTTGACGTAGTTTACTGCGAGAAAGCTGCAGACAGTATCTCGCTGTCCTAGGCGACAGCCTGGGTATGGCTTTGCGCGCCTGACAGCAGGTGGTTATGGATGCCCATCTCTCTTCGTGTAGAGTAGTGGTCCACTGGTTTATTAGGGTATTGAGTGTAGCCGAAGAAATGGGAAGAACAGGCTCCGGTCCCACGTAAGGGGAACACGAACCTCGTCTCGCCAACCTATCGGCAGCCTCGTTTCCCAGATTAACTTTATGACCTTTAACCCATCTGAGTACCAAGTCATTATCAATGGCGATCGCTTCCAAGGCACTATGACACTGAAGTACTAGGCCTGAAGCGATCTTATAACTACTAAGGGCTTTAAGGGCAGCTTGACTATCACTGTAAAGGACAATGCGTCGTCCCTTAATGCCCTTGCTAAAATTTCTTCGGCACCATGCAGGATCGCCAAAACTTCCGCTTGGAAAACCGTAGCGACCCTACCTAGTGCCAACTCTAAGTTGAGCTTGAGGTCTGGAGAGAAAACTCCCGCACCTGTCCCTGTTTTTGTCTTTGATCCGTCTGTATAGACAGCAATCGAAGGCAGTGATTCGACGCAGGGGTCGACATGAACGCGGTAGTGTCTGCCGAAAGCAAACACGGGAGCCACACAGTCCTTCGCGGCACCAAGAAGAGGCGCTTTAGCGACGCCCTCATGGATGATGCGCACGTGGCCGCGACCCCCCCCCCCCCACTCCCCGATCAGAAGACCCCGGGACCGCAACCTTATAGCCGCTCTAAAAGCAGTCTCCTCCACGAACAGATCCAGGGAGGGACACACAGGAGGGCTTCCATTGCCGCGTCGGCGTAGTGCGCATTGCCCCTGTAATGCTAAGACATGCTATGCGCTGCACATGCATCAGGTCATTCCTGACTACCACTCGTCTCACCCTTGGCCACCAGACGAGGGCACCATAAGTTAGCATGGGCCTAATTATGGCAGTGTACAGCCACAAGGTAATTTTCGGGGAGAGTCCCCAAGTCCTACCCAAAACGCGGCGACACTGTCAAAAGCCTTACACGCTTTCTCAGCGCTTTTGTTTTGACATGTTTGCTCCAGCTTAGTTCGCTGTCAAAAGTGATACTCAGATACTTGACTTCGTCCGAGAAACCGAGAGCAGTGCCAAACAGTTGTGGTGGGCGGAGTTTTCCCACCTTTCTTTTGTTAGTAAAGAGTACCATCTCTGATTTATCTGGGTTTACAGAGAGGCAACGTTCTCTACACCAATTTTCGAGAGACCTTAGAGCAGTCTGCATCAAATCGCAGAGCACGCTCTCAAATCTTCCATCAATGAGGATCGTAATATCGTCCGCATATGCAATTGTGTAGAAGCCAGATGTGTTCAGCGCACGAACGAGGTCATCTACCACAAGGTTCCACAAAGTGGTGACAAGACGCCTCCTTGGGGACAGCCCCGATCTACGCGTCCCCTCACACCTCCCACACTTACTTCTATTGCCCTTTGCTCTAACATACAGTGTAGCCATCCTACAAGGGCCGGCTCAACACCGTGTCTGGCTAGGGCACTGACAATGCTGTTGACTGAAGCTTTATCAAAAGCTCCTTCTATATCTAGGAATACACCCAGGGTAGACATTTTATTGTCCAACGATCTCTCTATCCGCCGCACCACAGAGTGGAGGGCAGATTCGGTGGACCTTCCCGGGATGTACGCGTGTTGGTTTGTGTGAAGTGGATACAAAGGTAAGGCCACCTCTCTTATATAACGGTCGCACAGTCGTTCCAAAGTCTTCAGCAGAAAACTGGTCAAACTTATCGGCCGGTATGATTTAGCCAAGGTATAGTCGGAACGCCCTGGCTTTGGTATGAAAACCACTCTTATTTCCCTCCATTCCTCAGGTACGTACCTCCAAGCAATGCACCCCTGAACAGTGTCACTAATGGGCTGAGCAGAGAATCCGCGCCCCATTGTAGTAGGGCGGAAAACACACCGTCCAGGCCAGGTGACTTGAATGGTTGAAAACTTTTAATTGCCCAGAGAATCCGGGGTTCTTTTACCACCCTTTCCGCCACCGCCCAATCCTCCTCAGTTGGAGGCGAGCCATGAGGGTCATCCCACGCAGGTGTATCGTGAATCACACTGCCCGGGAAGTGAGTGGCTATAAGTATCTCGGCTGTTTCTAGGGAGGTCGACGAAAAGTGCCATCCTCTCGTTTTAACAGTCCCAGTTGATGACTGGTGTCTTTGCTTAAGACTTTCTTTAAGCGAGCAGCCGTAGTGGTCGATTCGACAGAGTCAAAAGTTTCTCAAGCTCGCCTCTGACACAACGGATCTCCTTCTTATATTGCCTACAAAGTAATTTGTAAGCTTCCCAGTCCTCCACAGATCTGGTTGATTTAGCTCTATTGAAGAGCTTTCTAAGTTTGGTTCTCATCTTAGAAAGATCTCGACTCCACCATGGAGTCTTACTTCTTTCCGATGTGACCCTAAGTGGACATGCGCACTCAAAGGCATCTATAACCGATGCCCTCACCCCAGCAGCTAGCTGACCGAGGCCACCGATCTCCAGACCATCCCATGGGCGCAGTCCTTGAAGGTTAACGGACAGTCGGTTCCTATAGATCTGCCTGTCCGTCAGCCTTGGATTTCGGTATTCAGTCTTTTGAACACTCGTGTGGTCGATCTGAAAACAGATCCATCTGTGATCTGACATCGATGCCTCTTCAGACACCGCCAATCTAGTATGTGACCTGAGATACCCACCGACGCCAAGGTAATGTCAATTACTGTTTGGCATCGTGAGGTGACGAAAGTAGGTTCGCATCCTCTGTTAAGTATATCAAGGTTAGTAGAGGAGATAAACTCACTCAGGAGTCTACCTCTATCATTCGTGTCACGGCTGCCCCATGCTACATGATGAGCATTGGAATCACACCCGACAACTAAATGTTTGTTATTTCTATCACAGTGTTCTACCAGCTCCAAAAGGAGACCAGAAGGAACTGGTTTGTCACTGGCCAGGTAAACTGAAGCGATCACTACCGATGTTTGGCCCCCTTGTACATCACAGGTTAGATGTACGGTGGTTATATCCCTGCCACAGTAGTTCGGTATGGGATAGGCCTTTATATTCTTTGGGACATAGATACATGTCCTAGGTTTGTCTTCGGTGCCGGAGAAGACGGCCCCTTTGACATTGTCCAGGCCAAGGATTCTGGATTCCAGAAACCAAGGTTCCTGGATTAAGCAAATGTCCTGCTGTCTATCTAGGTGCCTACGTAGAGTAGCAGTAGCCGCCCGACAGTGTTGCAGGTTCGTTTGAATAATTTTCAGACCGCGTGGAGACATTGTGCGATTAAATTACATCGAACCGCCTCCACGGTTGGTCTCAATTGACAGCCCCGCCAGCTCCACTGATTCGATGCCAGCGCTGTCCACAGGAGTGGCGCCGGCACCAGAGTCAGGAGCAGCAGGGTTATCTACACGTTGAGATGTATCCATGGGTACATCCCCCGTTGTTTGCCCCACTAGCGTACCCTGGGTAGCGCTCTGGCGGTCAGAAGTAGTGGCCGTAGAGGTTAAAGTCTTGTCCTCCTCAGACCTCTGCAGCCTCACGTGAAGGTCGCCAAATGAGAATCTCAATCTGCAGCCCTTCTCGTTTAGCCGGTCTACGGCATCTTTATTGACGCCAAAGAACCTATAAAATTGTTTTAAATTTGTGACTTCATAATTTGATTAAATATTTATGTAACCTCGCACAGATGAATCTGGGCCTGTATTTCATTTTCGGAAGCAATGCCTGCAATAGCTTGGTCCCTTACAGATGATGCTGTAACAAATTTTTAAAAAATGATATATTTACTTATAGTATCGACTATAATTTATGTTTTTCAATTTTTTATCGGAAATGATGTTTCTATTGTAATTTCCGTGACATAGGTTCACGATGCAGAGTTATCTCCAATCACAAACTTAATTTGTTCTGGCGCGCTATTAGCGTTTACGCGCGGAATCAAAATATCGAAAAACCATTTTTCAAATGTCATATCAAACCATCCACTTGGCGTGACCTCATAAATTATGCTTGGACGACCCCCTGCTGTCCAATTTTCGTATAAGTGTTTTGGGGTTTGTAGACCATCTTGAGCTCAAGCAGGATGCCCTTAGTTATTCCGCAAACCATTATACTCACCGATGCCCCTGAGTGCTCTTGAACTCGCTCGACTCTCTCACCAATACTTTTGTTACACCAGAATCATCTCGTCGTAATTATATATACAGTGTGAGTTTGTAATCTGGAATAAATTCAGTAAAGCGAAGACAGTATTTTTTCCGAAATATGCTCGGCCACGTCGATTAATATTTTCAATTGCCCACTTTTTCATCTGAGAAAATTTTTATACAGCGTGTCCCAAATTTGAGATATGACGTCATCGACATTTTTTTTTTTAAATGGCAGCCCTAATTTTTTTATAACTAGTCTTAAAGGGTATATCGAAATCCGTACCAAATTTCAAGTTTTTTTTTCTTTGTCATTAAAAAGATATTTAACAATTAATTTAATATTTTTGACTGCTTATTGAATCTGCTATAAAATTTTATGTATTTGTTAATACAAATACATTACATAATAACATAACTACCAAAAGTTAACTAACTAATATTATTTTTTTATATATCAACTCAAATCCATAACAATAGTTTTGATACAAAGGCAACAAAACAAGCTAGATATAATTAACACTAATAATATCAATTGGTGTACATAGGTTTGCATCGAATAAATTCACCATTCGAGATGTAACAGATAGAATGGGCATAGCTGAGTGTACGTGTCATAAAATTATAAATTCGATAATAGGTTTTCTGAATTATATAGCTCCTACAATAATAAAATTTCTTCAAACTAGAGAAGAAAAACTAAAAATTGCAAATGAATTTGCACAGGTCAGTTATTAATATACAAAATTATGTCTATTGTAGATCAATGGATTTCCAAATGTACTGGGTTGCATTTGAAGGAACTTAACTATCAATTCGTACCCCAAAACATAAAATAAAAGCGACATATGTAAACTGATGATATGCCAGCGGTGTCTTTGCAAGCAATATGTGATGCCAATAAAGTATTACTGGATGGATTTACTGGACCACCTAGTAAAGTTCATGATGCTAGAATATTTCAATTATCTTTTATTAGCAAAAAATCTAAAACACTATTGTTCAGAGCAATATCATATAGTAGCTGCTGCTGCTTATCAAATGCAGAAAAAACCGTTTAATTACCAGAGTTAAAATTGAAAATGCTTTTCCACTTCTCAAACGATTTCGTCAGCTGTTTTGATTAGATTTTTTCTCCGTGGTCAGCATGTCGGAATTTTTTGTTGCGTGTTGTGTGGTTTGTGTGGTAGGAAATAACAGAACTTGAAAACAATAACTTAGGTGTCAATAACATAGAAGTTGTTGAAGATATATATGAAAATGCTAAACGGTTAGGAGAAGAACGAAGACTTTTATATTACTCTCTAATTTATTAACACAATAAAATAAAAGTCTTTTGCCTTTATCACTAAGTTTTATTTGAAACTAGAAATACACTATTGACATAAAAACATAAATAAAATGAAACCCATGAATAAACAAAACTACACTTAGAAATATTAATTACAATTTTACTATTGCTTTTGCTATTTTATAGATGCCAGACTTCGCAAAAAGTTCATTTTTTCCTGATGTCGTTTTTAACGGGCTTGTTCTTTTTCTGTATGAAATTTTAAAAGGTCATGTAACGACTTGCTCCTTCTTGTTTTGGGCTTCTAATTTTTCTCGGTAATAATTACCTTATTTGCACTTTTTAATACTTCTGGTGCAAAACTGTCATCTATTGCTGCAATCTTATTAATCTCTTGTTCAAATAATATTTCGTGCCATTCTTCTCCTGACGTTTTATTAATCATAGAGGCAGTTTTTTTTCCTTTCATAACTGTTTTATATCGATTCTGGCATTGTTCAGGAATTTTTATAATTTTATTGTCAAATATGTCTTTACTTATTTGTTGCCACATGACTTATGTTTTCATTAGGATCTATTTTAGTAAATTTCTTGGTATTTATCAATAAATAGCGAGTTTCCTCTGTGGTCCACTCTGAACTGCTGCTGGAAGGACTGGATGTGGCAGATGTATTGTGCAAAGCCAAACCTACAGCAGCATCACCAGCATTTACATCGAGAAGTCCAGCTGCTTCTAATGTTTCTTTTTCCAATGGTACTGTATCCGAATCGTCTGTGAAAATGATTAGTCACTATCAAAACTAGTTAGACTATAAAAAAAAAACATGGGTATAATAGTAAATTCATTTACTAACCTGTTTCTGTTATAATATGACACAAAATTATACTATCCACCATTATTAGTGGTTGCCCATCATTGTTTTTGACAAATTCTTTAAATTCGATGGATATTTTTAACCGAAAAAACAGAGGTTATGTTAATATTGGAAACTTTTGCGTGCGCGTTATTATTCGACTTGCACCACTGTACCACACCAAAATTAACCTGGAGTAGTGCTATCACGTGACTACACCAGTACCATGCCAGTACTGCACCGATTCCGAATTTATGCACATCCACTCGAAGTTGCCGTTAGTTATGCTTATATAATTAATAAGACATTTGAAATGTGAAAATGACTGGTAATTTTTCTTAAAAGCTGCGTATTGTAGATCAAATGTATAATATTAATAAATTAAATATGAGCATCTCCAAATCATAAGAATAGTCTTTGCGACACCTGCAAGGCTCCAGTATTTAAAAAAAAAAATACAAAACCCTTTTTATTGCAAAGTAACAAAACTAAAAACGATACAGTAAAACAAAAAAAAAATCCATACATTCTTTCTCTTTTAATGAAGATCACACTTTAATTATTCTTTAACACTTCAAGCAATTGTTTTAATAATAGTTCATACTTTTCGCATGTCTGTTCTGCTGCAACTTCTAAGGCCTTTGGTTGTACTTCTATAAGGTGACTATATTTTTCCGCCATATCTTCTTGTACTTTTATTAATTTTTCATTTTGAGATTCAATGTTTTATGGTAATTTATCTATTGCTGCTTCACACTGTTTTAGTGTGGTGGAAGTTTGTCCCTCTTGTAGTGTGTGTGCTTGTGTATATTTCGAAGCGTTTCAGTTGTTAGTGCACTATCTGAATTCATGGCGGATGCGGCACTCTCCACCCTATTGGATTTTTTTCTAACACATCCTGGCGTCTAACTACTCTGGTACATTCTAATAATAGGCATTTTCGGTAATTGTAGCGGTATAAAAATTCCAATACATTTCTTCCTTAAAATAAATAAAGAATAAAAATGTTATCATGTTTTATTATTTAAATATTAAAATGTTAATAATACTCCTTATATTGTTGTAATTATTGATTTCATTATAACATGTATATATATGTATTAAAAAAAAAATTCTTAAGACTCTCTTTCTTTAAACTAATTAAACCAAATAAAAATACTATTGTATTAAATTTTCCGAATACATACAAAGTAAAAGGTTCGTATTTTGATATTATTTGTGAAAGTTAAAATATTTTAATAATAAATAATGATTTAAAAAAAATTATTAATATATCAATTAATATTTTTTTTTAAATCATTATCACTAAAATATTTTAACTTTCAAAAATAATCAAAATACAAACCTTTTTACTTTAACCAGCTTCCTACAATCATAACATTATCATTATTTTAACTTTAATAGTACTCATTTATCTTCTTAAATCAATAACGTTAAAATTCATGTTTTCATATTCAATTTACGCAATTAAATACCACTTATCTATTTTTTACTATAAAAAGATTGAGATGAAAACAACTTAAATAACAATACAAACAAAATACTTCATGTTGCTGTAAATCAAACATTTTGTAAATATATTTTGACGACACCAAATATTTATACTATCAAAAAAAGGATCACATCATATACATAATTTCTAATAGATTTTAAAATATATCTTCTACCTCAAATTTATATAGTAATTAAACAAATATAATCTAAATATTATTAAGATAAATAATTAATTGATTCGAAAAGAAAAAATAATGACAAATATAATTTTAAAATAAACATATACACACTTTTACAGTTTAATATTATAGTAAATAAAAAACACATCTAATTTAAAAAATTTTAATAACTCCGTAACTGAAAACATAAAAATTAACATTATAAATATATAAATACTATACTATAAAATTACAAACTTACTTTTTATTAGAACAAATTAAGTAATTCACATCAAGAGATGTCGCATACATACTTTTACATTAAGAAATGTATGCGACACCTCCTGAATTTATATTGAATATTTGGGTTTTTCGCCTATAAAAAAAAACACCCACATATAATAAACGATAAAAAAAAGCTTAAAAAAAACTCTTACTCTCCCCATTTATTTTTAGCGTTACTACGACGCCACCTCCGCCGCTTACTTTTAGAAAATCTTTCATTTCCATTACTGATGGGTGCCGGTGCCGATACAGGTGCTGGTCCGATGAAGGTGCTGGTGCTAATGCAGCTACAGGTGCCGGTGAAACAACTTTTTCGTTATTACTGCTCTCCTTAATGATTTCGGATTCTTTTTGCGTCTAAAGAAAATATAATAAAAACACAAAAATTGTAGTAATTTCGATACATTAACAATTTGCTAAAGATTCAAATTAAAATAATACTGCAAAATAATACAAATATATTTCTTCACAACAAAAATTAAATAAACCAAAAAATAGTATCATAAGCAATATTGCCTATATAATATAATTAAAAAATAATTTCACACTTACAGACGGAACCTCTACCTCCATCGACATTTTGACAGAAAATATATTTATATATACAATGGAAATTCTTGGGTAGCGCCAATAACTCGGAAATTAATTAATTATGTTGTTCTTTATTTTTATGCCAATATGTCGCATTCACATTAATGCTTCATTAGGGCTACAACTACAATATTCTTGTTAACTTAGATTAACTTATCAAAATGTAACACCGCTACCAATCCACCTGTTAGGGAAGTGTTCATCCAACCACTCTCTCACATTACGAGAAAAATGTGCCGCAGCTCCATCATCCATGTAAAACATGTTACGGCGTATATTCAATGGCATCTCGTCAATAACTTGTTCTAATACATTTAAATACCCGTTGGCATCAAGTCGATTTGGCAGATAGATTGGCCCAACGATACGGTGATTTATTATACCCAGCCAAACATTAACTGAAAACTTTCTTTGGTGACCGTATTCCCGAAACGCATGAGGATTTTCATCTGCCCAATAAATTTGGGTATTGAGTAAATTGGTATCGTCGTCAAGAAACTCTTAAAAAGTCGCCATCTTCTTGAATCCTATTTAAGATACTATGACAAAAGTTTAAATGGTGTATGTTATCGTTTTCATAGAGCGGCTGCACCTTAGTATATGGTATGGATAAAGAAGGTTTTCACGTAGAACAAATGAACGGTCTTATTACTGCGGATATTGAATGTGACGCCAACTGTCGAGTACTGACGGAGGATGTTCACGTACTGAGTCTAGAATTTCTCCTCCAGTTGTAATGTACGCCGTTGTCTAGGTCGACAAGCGTTGGCATTTCTTTTCTTAAACGAACCAGTTTTACGTAGACGTTGGTCCAGCCGTCGAAATACGTTTCCAGTAGGATGTCTCCGGTTTGGTCGTACGCGATATTTCTGTTCTGCCATGTTAGCATTTCCATTACAAAAACCGTATACCATATACATATCGGCATATTCATTAAATGTAAAAACCATTGTAAATAAACAAAGCAATAATACGAGAACGATAAAAACACTGAAACAGAAAAAACTAATCAAGAGAATACGAGTAATCACGAAAAAGAGCAGAGCTTGCATAAAATTGAACACTTCAGATTAATGTCAAAATTTGACAGTAATGGTTTTGATTGAAACCAAATTAGATTAGTCATTGTCCTACAATGTTGCCAAATGTGTTTTTCATGAAAGGATGCTTATGAAGAAATGTTGAAACCAGGCTCTAAAATCAAAAAGAAACTTTACGAAAAAACAGGAATAAGAAATCGTCTAAATTCAAAATTGCAGCTATCTATACCAACAAATAACGAACACACGAAAACAAACGCTTATTAAGGAACTAAAAAGCCGAACTTCAAGAACCTCGTGAAGACTTATGAAGCATAGTACAATATTTTACCATTTAGATTTTCGATTCAGAAACGAACGAAGTATGTCGCTACGTGTAGCTTTTGCGACAATTTACACACACGTTGTATATAAAAAATTGCTTAATTATAAATTAAAATATATCTGCATTGACTGAAAAAATTAATTCAAAATCCGCAATATTAGGGAGTTTGCGCAAGGAGGTTTTCCTTATAGTTATAACTCTATAACAGGCATTTTATAATTATAAAAGAAAGTGTATTTCCTGCTGTTTGCGCATGATGTTTTGCGTTAGGCATATTTTGACAGTTTTGACGGAACAAACTGTAAACATTAACCTCAAATTCGTTGTGCAGTGTCAATTTAAATCACTAATAATAACATGAATAGAACGTTGGAAATTCTTGCAGCATGTTCCAATGTTTAGTGCATAAAGCGTGCAAAACGAGCTGAAAAAGAAACAACTATTATATAATTGTTCACCCTTCGATATTAATGATATACCACTAGACAATTTTCGGCATTTATATCGGTTCGAAAAAGCTGATATTTTGACATTACATACAGCTTTAAACTGCCTGAAAGATGGGAGACCACAGATCGCCACAAAATAGGAGGTTTGTATTAAAACATAATAGGCAGAAAGGCTGTTGTATTTAATTCTGAAATTATAATTTATAGGAGTGGAAAGACTTTGCCTACTTCTTCGGCGTTTTACATATCCTAATAGATTGGTGGAACTTCAAAATGAGTTTGGGCTGCAGTATTCTTCATTGAGTAAATTGTTGAAGCACATCTCACCTTTATATATATAAACTTTTGTTGAATTTTGGCCAAAACAAATGGTTAACAAGGGAGTTCCTCCAAGAACTTGCTGAAATGATACATGCAAAAGGTGCGCCCCTAACTAATTGCATAGGATTTATTGATGGAACAGCACGGTCAATCTGCCGCACCAATAAAATGCAACAGGAAGTGTACAGTGGACATAAGAGAGCACACTGCCTTAAATTCCAGGCGATCACTTTACCCAAATGGAATAATCTTACATTTAAGTAAACCATATCCAGGTAGACGGCATGACGCATTTATTTTGCGAGATAGTAAAATTATGGAGCAATTAAGGTTATATGCCCCTTCATTTTGTATATACGGTGATGAAGGGTACCCTCTAGGGCATCAACTTATACGCCCCTATTCAAATACAAACTTAACACTACAGCAACAATTATTTAACAAAAATATGTCAAAAGTGCGTCAATGTGTAGAATGGAGTTTTGGCAAAATCATTCAACAATTTGCGTTTGTCGATTTCAAAAAAAATCAGAAATTGTTTTTACAACCAGTAGGTAAATTTTACTTTGTTGCTACTTTGCTTACTAATGCACACACATGCTTTTATGGTAGTACAACTTCGCAGTATTTTAATGTTGAATCTCCAGACATTTTTCAGTATTTCCAATAACACATACATATGTAATTTTAAGAGAAATTTATTAGAAAAAATTGCACAATAAAAAGTTACTATAGTAAGCATAGTAAGTGTTTTTATATAAATTTCCTAACACCATTTTTTCAAGAAGCGAATTCATCATTTTATTTCTGTTCCTTTCCATAAGCCTATCTTCTTCCTGCTCCCTCCATTGTCTTTCTTCAAAATCTAGTTTAGCTTTTTTGTATGCTAATTCTTCTTGATATCTCTTATTGTCAGAATGCTGCTGTTTCCTAAAGGTAAGTTCAATTTCTTTTTCTCTTTGTTCTGACTTCTGCTTTGCTGCCAAAAATGTTAATATCTCGGTACTGGATCGTTTTCTTGTTTTAATTGCGTTTTGAGTAAGTTGCCTTTTATTTGAATTTGCAGATAACCGAGCGTAATTATGTACTTCGATAGATGAAGAATGTGGTGACTCATGAAACACATCATCAGTTTGTTGTATTTCAATTTCCTCCAAAAGTAAATCTGTATTGTCCTCTGTGTTAGACTGTGATTCAGAAGCTTCTTCCACTATTCGCAATGCAGCATCACGAATAGTCTTTGCAGCTGCTACTTCCGCTTTTTCTTGATCGGTTACTTTTTTGGGACGACCACCTCTGCAAATTTTTTTTCAGCCCCTTGCCTTACCAGCTGCTCATAATTGCACCATACGGTTAACAAAAGGCGCATGGTGTCGCCCCATTCCGTTTTCAAACGCTCTTTCCCACTTTCCGTAGCTTCTTCAGAGTCATATTTTCGATATTTTACCACTTGTTCTAACATGTGATCTTTAGCAGCCGTACACTGCAACTTTTAAATCTAAAAATGTTATAGCAATGTAGTAACTTTGTTCCTTTTGTTAATTGTTTTATACATACCTTTCACTATCATAACATAAAACGAAATGTAAATTGTCCCACAACTGTTCTTCCGTAGTGTGTTCTTCACATAATATATTCATTAATTCCTTTAAAGCTTTAATTCGCTCTTGGTCTGAAAACCGAAATCTCGTTTTTTTTTTAGATGGTCCTTCTGCCACTGTTGACAAGACATTTTATTTATTTTTACACGACAAGTGCACGACAACAAACAATTTATTGGTTATGTACAAGTACAAATGTACAAACGTGCTTGACAGTTGTCAGAGAAAACGATTGTGTTGTAAGTTCGTTCAAGCACGATCGTTCATTTCGACCATCATCGTGTTACATCGTATAACGTCTAGTTTTCTGATTGGTTCCCGTTATTTTATAAAATAGCGTAAAGAAATTGCCTCTACGGTATGATTTTGGTGGCCGATATAAATATAACTATAAGGACAGGTTTTTATAAGGAAAATTTCCTCATGCGCAAACACACTATTATTTGAAGATATAACCATCGTTAAACCTTATAACAAGAACATAATTATAACTGTAAAATATCAGAAAATTACTACATTTTAATCTACACATTGCTTCAATCGGTAATATTGAATATAGAGATTTAATAATTATAATGATCATAAAAACTTTTGTATACAAACATGAGGATCATCAAATCCATGTAAGATACTGAAAATACAAACTGAAAAATATGTTACCATTAAAGAAAAAAAAATCAGCACATCATCATCTATTCTGGAATATATTTGACAATACAGGCTGTTCCAAAAGTAGGAACAAAAAAAAACTACCTAAAGCGTATTTTGTACATTCTAAAAGTGAAAAATTCTCTCGAGTGAATGGACCGACTTCAAAAAACCACCTCTTTCAAGGACCACATTCTAGGAGAATGTCCGGCTTCTAGTACAACCTAATAATAAGTGAAATGTTTGTCGTGTCATTCTACAAAACCCACTCTATATTTGCCTAAAAGCCTAAAGCATTGTTTCACTACTGAGTGTACGGACTATAAAGTTATGGAGAACCAAAAAACAAGTTGCCATATTATCCCTGCTTATTCTGTATGTTTGAAACTTGCGCGTAGACTAAATTTTTCATGTACCCCATAAATAAAAGTCAAGGGGATTAAGATTGGGTGATCTGAGTGGCCATGCAACAGGACCACCTCGACCAATCCATCTTGGATAATTGACGTTAACCCAATTTCGGACAGCAATTCCGAAATGTAGTGGTGCCCCATCCATGTGAAAGCACATGTCTCGTCGAACATTCAGTGGGATATCCTCTAAAAGACCTGGCAATTCGTCAATAAGAAATTGAAGGTAATTGTCCGCATTTAATCTCCCAGAAAGAACGACAGGACCAATCAACAAGTCATCGATTAGGGCCGCGCAAACGTTAATAGAAAATTCATGTTGAAATGTAGATGGGCGTATAGCTTTGGAATGTTCTGGTGAGCACCTGCGCAGGTTTCTCAGATTTGTAACACCACTTACTTCTCGTGAACGTAGATTCATCTGTCCAGAGGACTGTTCTGCAGAAATTAAACTGAAGCTGTGACTGTCTTAATATCCAGGTAGAATAAACTAGACGAGCATAGTGATCTGCCTCAAGCAAACCGTGTCCCCTGCGATAGTGACATGGATATAAGCTCTCATGTTTTAAAATTCGCTAAACTGTCATTCGTGCCACTCCTAGTTGTCTAGCGATTCGACGTGAGTCGCTGAGAGTTGGATCCCTTGTAACAATAGCTACTGCTTCTTCCTCTAATTCTGCAGTCTAAGGTTTGAAATGCCACAGAGTAATATTGCTAGAACACTGCCGCGTAACATTTTCTAAACATTTCTAGTATGACGTACTATTAATGTACATTTCTAAAGCATCTGACTTGCAAACAAATTGCTGTAAATTAATTGCAGCAAACAATTTTAAGAGTGAATGACTCATTTTCAGCTTTTCACCCTTGCAAAATTTGTTTGGTGCAATCAATTTGCAGCAATTTGTTTGCAGACCAGAAGAAGGCTTAACAATTAAAAACCACTGAGTGCGAATAATTAAACACATATTATTCTTAATGCAACTTTATTTTGGCCTTTATAGCTATCAAAATAAAATTGTTACAAATATAAAATACATAAATTCTCCTATTTATGTCCTCTTTCCTTTCTTACTTTGGCGTACCGAAACCACTCCTTTAATATATTTTCAAATTCATGATCTGTATAGAAATATTCTTTCTGATTCGATCTAAAATAAAATACAATTACTAGAATACAATAATTACAGTTCCTTGAATACCTACCTTTAATATATACATTATATTATATTTCTTTAAGCTTTATATTATTATATTTTTTGTCCAGTCCAAGAACATTTTATAGCTGAACTATTGCTAAATGTTTTTTTTTTGAAATGCCGTCCGCACATATTGTTTTGTGTTAACACTACCAATTCTTGCTATATATCGCATGAATAAGGACCTGTTTGCTTCTTCACTCAAACTTTCCTCAAGTTTACTTAAATTTTCTAATGTTTCGGAAGGTAAGTCCGACAGTAATGCATTATTTTCTTCTACAGCAAGAGGTAAATTCATGTGATTAAGTAGATATCCTTCCAGATTCTTAAATCTCTCATTTAATATTTCTTGTTGCTTTAACACATTCAATACGTTTTTCAGTATAACGTTATTTGTTACATCTGTACCTATAATAAAAGATATTGCATATAGCTATAAACATAAGTTAAAAATATTAATTTTGTTCTTACTAGAGTTGACCATTGTTTCTGTGTACATTTTGTCGGTTTCTACCTTTTTGAGAATCTTGCCGATTGGAAGTATTCAATATTCTTGCTGCATCCGCATCATTTTCACATGTTGCATTTAGTTCAGTATCAGTGACGTCACAGAATTCTGAAATCGGATTCATTAACAAACGTGAAATTGAATTAAAAAGTGATTCACATTTTCCACGCCATATATGCCCTTATTCATCAGTACATCTAAAATGCATTCCTTTGCAAATGTATTTTGTGTTCTATATAGCAAAGGTGAGGCCAATGTGCTCACAGCACAGTGCAAATTTGAAAAAATTGGTTGTTTCGGGAATCTTTTGCTTTACTCTTATGATTAATGATCAAAATAGCGCACGTCTGTTATACTGTAATTAAAACAACACCTCTGTGATTGAGGGTTAATATGCATGTATTGTTATAAAAAAATTGTATTTACAATCAGACCACAAAGAATTTGTGATTAAAAAGACTAGGCAAATTATATATTTTTAAATCCAGATACTTTTTTAAAAACTATTTATTTATTAATTAATACAAAAAGTTAATCTTAGGAACCAAACTTACGTCTAAGACGACTCGAGCGGGAGTGTGCTTTCGTAGCAGCGAGTTCATGTATATTTATATACGTAAAAATTGTTTGTAATAAATGTAGACATTTTTCATAGAATTGGTGTGGATTTTCACCCTGTTTCTGTCTTAAGGACACTAAATCTCTAGTTAGAACACTTTCATTTCTTTGGTCACTGAAATTAGGGGATAAAACTGTTTTCAATTTTAACCAAGATGTGATGCTGTGAGTATTCATTAGAGTGCTGTAGACAGAAGTGGGCCACGTTTTCATTTTTGGTTGTAAAATGGTGAAAAATGAAAATTTTGTCTTAATTTTTTTTTTAATCGCAAGGGTATTCCAAAACGCAACTTTCCATCATAGCAGATGCTTGCAATTAAGTTTTGAAGTATTTCTCTTTTTGAACGGAAAAAAGTGTATTTTCCGTGTTTTCCGAAAGTGTAGGGAGAAGTGGGCCACCCAAATTTTTATCTGAAAAAATGCTGCTATATGCTACAAATTCTTGTCCTGGGGGTTTTCAAAGGCGCTGATTACGAATCCGTTGTCAAATTTGCAAAATTCAAAATAGTTTACACGAAATGAGGGTTAAAAATTGAAAAAACAGCGACTTCAGTAATAATGTTCATTTAATGTCTGGAAAGAAGGAGTAATAAAGTTGGAATGACAAAGGTGTTGCAAAAAAAACATTTTGCAGTGTTCAAGCATAGATTTTAGGCACATGGCGCAAGTGAAGTCGGTGCAGTTGGTCATATCGACGCACTTTAAGTGGAAAACGGTCTGTCGCAATTATCGCACTCGATGGAGTGCGATAATTGCCCGAGGCTCTTCTTTAACTCTAACAAGTTGTTGGAGTTCGTCTTCCTTCTTGATTTTCTTGATTTTCAACAACTTGGTGCTCTCCGCTAAGGGTTGCAGCCACAAAATCGTCAAAAATTTCTGGATTAAATGGGAAAATTCCGGTTTTCTCAAAACCTACAGCAATGTTTCGAGTGTTCAGACTGTTACGCAGGGCAATGGCAACAATTTCAGGCGCATGCTGGATTTCCAGTAGCAAACCAATATGATTCTTTGACCATGCATCGCATTGAATGTAGTAGGATCTTTTGACCGGTCCAAACACACCAACGTCTAAAGGCTGAAGCCGATGGTTGCAATGAGACGACAATGTCAGAATGGTGATACCATGTTCAAGGGGCGAGATCGATAACTTCAATAGTGACGTGCGATCGTTGATTGTCCATTAACAATAATAAAGGATTCTCTTTTGACGCATGTGCAAATTTGACGAAGTGTAGCATGAACTGGACAAAGTGAACGGCAGTCATCCACCCTGAGCCATTCGCGAAGCCGACGGCGCTTGGTGTGGCATTGTACATGAATGATGTTTTCATATTTTTACGCGGGAACAAGTAAAAAGGAGGAATGAAATCTCCACCAGCGCTAACAGCCGTCACCATCGTCACATTTGTACCACGTTCTGCAGATGAGTGCACACCAACCCTCGAACCTTTTGCAGCAACGACTTTAACGGTTTTCGTCGGAACCGTAGGGAATCCGGTTTCATCTGCGGTCGCAAGTTTCAAGTAGCGTTGAATAGACGATCTGCTAACATCGGTAGCAGCAGAAGCAACACGCTCCGATATTTATTTTCACTTGCTTTATAGCAGCAATCAATTTTTCATAATTCACCTCGTTTTTGGGAGTTTCCTTTTTTTTTGGGAGGCATGATGGCTTAAATGATAAAAATATGTAAATAAGACATTTGCATAATTGATAAAAACACTTTACTGTGCAAAGAACGGCATTACTCAAGTGGGCCATGTCTATCCACAAATAGTGGCCCACTTCTATCTACAAGCGCCTTTTTTTGCATATGCATCCCACAAAAACACAATGTGAATAATGGGCAAAAATCACTTTGCATTTCAAAGATTATATGTCCAAATAACATATTGCATATTTACCTGACTTTTTCTCGTAAAAATGCGATGACAAATCGCGTAAAAGCGTACGAGGGTAAAAACTTTCTCGGCGAAATTCTTAGCGCGCTTCTCTGTACAGTGCGAGAGTAGGTCTATGGCCTCAAAATGCTTCCTAAAAGTGAGTTCGCGTCAAAATACGATAAATAATGTGCGCGGTTTGACACAGATGTCACTAGTCTTACAGTTATTCGGGTGGCCCACTCCAACCTGTGGCCCACTTCTGTCTACAGCACTCTACTAATCTAGCTCTACCTTGTAATTTGTTAATTATGGAATTAATAATATAAGAATTTCTAAAATTAGTTGGATCATTTTGGTCAAAAAATACAGTAACTATCTGTTCACTAATACTTAAAAATCTACTTAGTTCATCAGCATTTCCAGTAAATGTCGGAATGCATTCTAAATATTTTGGTTAAAAATTCGCCATTTCGTTTATGTATACCGGGTGGCCGTTGAGGTATCCGAGAAACTTCGTATATGGATTCAATGACTAATTTTAAGCAAAAGTGATCGTATTCACTTTTGCCGAATTCCTAACGGTTCTTGAAATATCGGAGTTTGAATTAAAATTAAATTAGTAGAGGACTTAGGAAATAATGTCGTTTATTTTAATAAAAGTATAATGACAGTGCAATTATTTAAGCTGCTCAATGTGACCACCGCCTTGTGCAATGCATAACTCAATCCTCCGTCGGAGCTCTCGTTCCCAGTTGTAGTTCTCCATATTGTTTTTCACCTCATTAAACGCTGCATGAATATTCTGGATGAGTTGGTCCCTATTATCAGGCTTTCCCATGGAATAGGTAAGTGTCTTCACATGTCCCCACATGAAAAAATCTAGTGGGTTGAGATCCGGAGATCGCGGCGGCCAGGCAATGGGACCACCACGACCTATCCATCGATTTGGATACTGTTCATTGAGGAAATTAGTGACGTCTCTTCCATAATGGGCCGGAGCACCATCATGTAAAAACAATATCGTCCTTCTGATTTGAAGAGGAATGTCCTCAAGTAGTAGAGGTAGTTCATTCTCCAAAAAAGCCCGGTACATTTCGCTGTTCAAATTTCCATCGAAAATATGTGGTCCAATAACTTCATTATTAACTATTCCAGCCCAAATGTTTACGGAGAATCTTCTCTGGAAGTCGGTTTCTCGAACGGCATGAGGGTTTTCGATTGCCCACACATGTTCGTTGTGGAAATTGTTGATTCCATTTCTTGTAAATGTAGCTTCGTCACAGAAAAGGGTTCTTGGAAGAGTATCCAGATGATCGCTCCACCATTCACAAAGACGAACTCTTTGGGGAAGATCCGTGGGAGAAGTTCTTGTACCGTTGGTAATGATAGGATGCAGTCCGTTTTCTCGCAAAGTGTCCTGCACAGCCGTCCTACTTTGTCCAGTAAGTATAGAAATTCTTCTCGTACTAACACCAGGATCATTTTCAACAACCTCAAGCACTTCTGCAGCATTGTTTCTTCGCATAAGTTCTCTTTCACAATTCGGTTTAGGGAACGCACCTGTTAATCGAAGAGTTGTGAAGGTTCTACTAAACGTTTGCTTGTCTGGAAGACGGCGGTTTGGGTATCGTCGTTGATATTCCCTAACTGAGGCGGTGGTACTACCGTTGCAATATCCATACACGAAAATCATGTCAGCGTATTCTTCATTTGAATAAATTACAGGCATGATTTTAACACAAATTACGCAATAAAAAATAACCAACTGTCAATGATGACAATTAACGAACTGACAATCAACATTTTTTTAAGCATCTATCTATACGACCAGCCAACTTCAAACTCCGATATTTCAAGAACCGTTAGGAATTCGGCAAAAGTGAATACGATCACTTTTGCTTAAAATTAGTCATTGAATCCATATACGAAGTTTCTCGGATACCTCAACGGCCACCCGGTATATTATTAAATCGGTCTATGATTTTCTCAATTGTTTCGCTCATATATAATTAAAAGAATAATGTAAAGACTTACAGAACTATCAGTATTAAGAATAAAGGCTTCATTCCGCGATGGAAGAATTCCTTGGGTTGTGTTTCACGCCGCCGGAGACCTCGATGGTACCAGTTTTGTTTGGATGCTAAAATGAATCCTCTTGTTCTCGATGAAAATCGGATCCAATTGGATGTATTGGATCAGTGTTACCAGGTCCAAGAAGTTGGAAGTCCGTGATTTCCACTTTCACACAATTACAGTTCGTTTATCACTTAAGTGATTAAGATCACTTAATATTTATTTATTAATTAATACAAAAAGTTAATCTTAGGAACTAGACTTATGTCTAAGACGACTCGAGCGGGAGTGTGTGAAAAACATTGTTAAAACAGTAGCACGGATTTAATCTTATAGTAATGTAATTCTTAGAAGTTAATACACTGTACTTTTTATAATTACGCAGTTGCACAAAGTTCATACTAAGCACAATTGCGGGATGACCTAATTATACGTATTTATACGGGTAGTAAGAATATAACTGGCAAGCAACTCCGGTTTTTGTAATTTTCGCAAATGTATAGAATCATTTCAGAAGCACGATGGTCAGTTCCTTTTTTCCTGAAAACTACGTCACATACAGGCATAAGCTGTGCAAAGCAAATTGTTATAATACGCAAGCAATGTAGATCTCCCACCCATTCTATTTTGCTGCAGAGTTAACTAGACTGCGCGGGCATTTTATTATAGTATTTTGCCGTAGTACATAGCTGCATAGCGGGAGATCCGTTTATAAGGTATGATAGCGCGCAGACTACTTTGGTTTGTGACGTCAGTCAAATCTTTAATCACTTTAATCTAATTCAATTCAATCCTAGTTTTTAATGCTGTTAATGAAAGTAACGACGTACCATTTGCAGACGTCGATATAGTTTATCACAAAAAGGGTAAATTTATTTTACGTGTTTACAGCTGACACAGCAAGAGGGGCGTTCACTATAGTTCTAGGCTTAGCCACCGTAAAGGAAACGTATTACAATGCAACATATTAATTATTACAAACTTTTGTATTACCTATACATAAAATACTCGTCGTTATTCTAAAAACATACATTATTTCATTAATCTGTTTTAAATATCATGTTCAATTCAAAAATCCATAGAGTTACAAGTGCCTATGACATCGTATATCACCGAAAAGCTTTCACCAGTATATGCATTCAGTTGTACAATATTTGTTTCAATTATCTTCGTATTTTCTAAACTATCTTTTAGAGTATTATATATATTCTTTATTTTATTATTTAATGTAAAAAACACTTGCCATGCGCAGCATGGTGGTGTTTTTCTGTGCAGAGCGTTGACTTTAACAACGTTAAAATTTGGATTCGGTAATAAACGTTTAAAAAAAACTTGCAGCATTCTTTGGAATATTGCTTCCACTTCAGCGCACAGAGGATGTCCGTTAGCACCCTGGCCACTTGTTGAGTCGTCGAGTGCCCCGCACGAAAGCCGAACTGCTGCTGGGGAAGGATGTTGTTTTCCTCTATGTGATCTTGGAGGGCTTCCAAGATAACTCTCTCCGCTACTTTGGAGAGGGTGTTAAGTAGCGAGATCGGGTGGTAACCCTCCTTCAGCGTCGGGTCTTTGCCGGGTTTCGGGACCGGGATAACCGTGGCGGTCTTCCAGGAGGCCGGATGGTGCTGGAGCCTCAGGATGGCGTTGATAAGTATAGTGAGCTGCACTATAGCCTTACGGGGTAGATTTTTGAGGAGCACGTTCTGGATGGTATCCGGACCCCGGGCGGATTGGGGGGTTGTTGTAGTTGGAATGCGCGGAGAGTGGCGGTGACGGCTTCCTCCGTAGCGGCATCTGTCGGTGGCATCTCATGGTAGCTCTGGAACGCATCTGCGATGATGCCAGCGACCTCCTCCCTCTGGAGCGCGTGGGTGCCATCCGGGCGCTGGACGGAGCTGATATTGACGTGGGGCTTCCGAAGGTGCTTGTTAAGCCGCCAAATGGAGCCAGCAAATGGACCAGCAGGTCCGCCGGCAGTTCCGCTAGCCGATGGGGATCGATGGTCTTGTCAGGAATGGACCGTTTGGCAGCTCTCACGCCGTCAGCTCGACGACCGTGGACTCCAGTGTGGCAGCGTCTTGGATGTCATTAATAATGGGGCGTTGATTAACACGTTAGCTGCCACATGTACCGCCGGCGGTCATACGACGTCTTTACTACAGCGCCACACTGACATTCTGTTTTCTTTCCCCAAACTGCTTATGCCAAAACAAGTAGTTATCTTCCAGACAACGATTTCAAACTTTGTACGCCATTGACATTACAGATGGCGATAGTGAAAATAATTTTATTAAGATATGGGAGCCGGCGGTCATATGGCTGTCAGTGATATTTTATTGTCTTAGTGCCATATGGAAGCGGCGGTCATTTTATAGATGCCTTGTTTACAGACGTGCGCATGTTTCATTGTGTTCTTTATTCATTCGAAACAGATTGTTTATAACCCAACTTTTTCAAGATGGATCCTCAACGTCAAGAGAAAATAAACGACCGTTAACAGATGAAGAATTGGAAAAAATATGGGAAAATGATTCAGAAATCAACTATCTGATTATGAAGTACATGATAGTGGATGAATCGAATTACGTTCAAAGTGACGACAGTGATGACAGTAGTGAAGACGAAGAGAGTGAACATGAAGTAATGATGAAGACACTGAAGAAGAAAATGTAGCAGTTTGTGCGAATTACTTTTATTTGTTATTTTGTTTCAATAGCTAATAATTTGTCAGATATAACTATCACACCTACTTCTCAATGGTTTGACGTTACCGGCAATTACCAAACTCAGTTCACTTTTCAAGAGCAGTCTGGTTTGATTGAGGATATTCCCAGAAGTTCAAGTGCAATTGATATTTATCTACGTTTTTTGTCGGAAAATATACTCGATCTCATTGTAAGTGAAACTAACAGAAACGCTCAACAAATTATCAACAAGGAGACAGCACACCCGTTCAGTAGATTATCTTCATGGTGCCAACAACAAAAAAGGAAATAAAAAATTTTTTGGTCTGTTAATTGGATGGTTATGCAGGTACCAGCTTTCGAATGTTATTGGAGCAGAGTAGAAAATACAAAATGATATAGCTCCTAATACTATGTCAAGAAATAGATTTCAAATGTACTGCGGTTTTGGCATTTTTCAGATAATGATATTGCTCCTGACAATGATAGAATTTTTAAAGTCAGACACTTAATGAGTTATTACTTGAAAATTACAAAAGAATAATGAAACCTAATTTACACATAGCTGTTGATGAAAAATGGTACCATTTAGAGGTCGCTTAAAATTCAGGCAATATGTTCCAGGAAAACGACACAGTATGGAATTAAATTATTCAACTGTGTGGCACTGAGGGTACACTTATTCCGTGATGGTTTACGAAGGCAAGCACGACACGGGACACCGTGATTTGTCTTCCTATGTGGTCCTAGAACTATGAGGATTATTTAGATAAAGAAGAATTCTAATAACTGACAACTTTACACTAACGTACCTCTCGCACACGAATTACTAAGAAGAAACACGCACTCATTGGGGCACTAAGAAAAAATCGAAAATGGTTACCGAAAGAAGTTGTGGGGGCCAAAATTAAAAAGGTGATGTTATAGGAAAGGAAAATGACAAAGGGGTAGTAGTGGCTAAATGGCACGACAAGAGAGATGTATTGATTCTCTCCACGTATCACACATTAGAGGTAGTCAACACTGGCAAAAAATCGTCGCAAAGAAGATATTTGCAAGCCAAGTTTATATTAGATTATAACTGTGGAAAAGCAGGAATAGACCTCAGTGATCAATTATCGAGTATGCTTCTCCTGTTAGAAAATCTATTAGATGGTATCATAAACTGGCAACAGAATACTATTTGGTACATCTATTTTTAATGCTTACATTGTGTATAAATTAGTAAATCCTGACATTGCAAAGATTTCAATAAACAAGGTTTCGGGAAATGTTAATCGATTCTATGTTAGACCTCAACGGCGAACAGACAGTCGAAACTCAGAAAATGTCCAACAACCAAAGAAATCAAAAAAGTAAAACATTTACTAGAAGAATCTAAGGAGAAATGCACTAGAAATAGAAAAATTAGAAAAAGGTTGTACCATATTTATAACAAATTGACCACACAAGCTGGGAGCAAAGATGCAGCAAAATTGGCAAAAAAAGGTCACACTTTTTGTTCTACATCGCACATAAACCATTCATTTGCATAAATGTTTCCTAACATGCTAATATGCAAGTTTAGTATTTACAACTATTATTTCCCAATGTAAAATCACAATGTTTATTGTAGAAACCTTTTTGTAATGCAAATCATAAATGCATTTTTTTAAATAAAAATTGTTCATAGAAATCGTTTGTTTCAAATTTATGATTATCCTAACATTTAAGAAGCAATTTGAGAAGAAAATTTGAAATGTTATTGGAATTACAAAAGTTATTCACAATAATATTAACCAACAAGATTACCGCCGCGGGTCACATGGCTCCCGTGTAGTCAAGGGTGACCGCCGGCGGCCATGCGGCCACACGTAACAGCAACTTCTAAAAAACGCGTTTGGCAGCTAACGTGTTAAGTAGTTCCCGGAAAAGCTTCCAGTTAGTGCGCGCGTAATCTGGGATCCGGTGCTTCGCGCTGAGGCAGGGGCCCTCGCCAAGCTGGAATTCCAACGCGACATGGTCGGACGGCATGCTCCGCACGGCAATGTCGCTCAGGTCTCCGACATTTGCCGTGAGTATTAGGTCGATTACACAGGTCAACACGATTTTTGAGTCTGAGTTCTGTACCTCTGATTTTGATTACTTATGCCAAACTAAAGAAAGAAAAAATATTTTATCTAATAAAGTTTGCTTTTGTAGATACCAGAACGAAATTTCAACATTTATGAAAAGGTCTATTTTTCAATGTTAATCATATTTTAAATTAAAACAAGTTATGATTATAATTTTAATTAATTTTTATTATAAAAGACAGCACAAATAAACATAAAAATACAAAAAAATGATACAAAAGTAGCTTTAAAAATGAATACTTTTAGTCTTTCTAGTGTAATCGTCAGAACTTTCTCGTATGAGCATCCAAATGTAGTCACCCATCATGTTCTCATTATATTGTCCTTGATATCTTTGTTCAAAGTTCATATATCCTGGTGGAAGCGTTCCCTTGCTCTTCTGAATATTCACCCAAGTTATCTTTGAATTTATCCAAGTGCGCATGTAGCATGTGCACTTTGAGTGACATTCTGCAACCCATGACTTTGAAGCTGTCAAGCATATTAGAAATAAGCTCGTCATAATTCTCGGCCTTCTTGTTACCAAGGAAGCCATGAATGACTGCTTTAAGGCTGAGCCACGCTTGTTTTTCATGAGTACTCAGGAGCTGAAGAAAATGTTCACTCGCCATTATTTTCTTTATTTGTGGACCGACGAAAATACCAGCTTTAATTTAGCCTCGACAGTTTTGGGAAAAATGTTTTTAAATATTGAAAGGCTTCGGAGTCTTGACGAAGAGCCTTTACGAATTGCTTCATGAGTCCTAATTTTATGTGCAGTGGAGGCATTAAAATACGATCAGGCTCTACAATTGTTTATTTTTTACATTATGTTGTCCGATTTGAAACTCGCTCCGTTGAGGCCATGAATGCTGCTGGTAGTGAAGTGCATCGGCTCTACTGTCCCATAAGCAAAGGTAACACGGATATTTAGTGTATCCCCCTTGCATTCCCACCAGAAAACCAACCATTTTGAAATCCCCTATCACGGGCCAGGCATACTGTTCATATTTTAAAACTTGAAGAACCATTTTAACGCTTTCGTAATTTTCTTTGAGCATTACAGAATGAGCCAGAGGAAGTGATGGAAATTTATTCCATTATGAGAAGAACAGCTTTTAAGCTTCTTGTAGAGCTGTCGATGAAAAGACGCCATCAGAAGAAATGCTAGGGATTCCGATTGCATCAAACAAACCTTTCACATCATTACAGTAACACAGTCCGTCTTCCTTCGTGAAAAACCCAGCAAACATTTCATGACGCTTTCTTTGGTCACTTATTTTAACGTTGTCCTTGAGCAAATTCCACTGTTTTAGCCGTGAAGCTAATATTTCTGCTTTAATTTTAGGAAGGTTTAAATCTCTTATTAAGTCATTAAACTCTTCTGCATCAATGAGATGTGTTCAATAGATGGTGTCGCGATTACGTACCGCTGCCTTCGCTATTATCAGATAATTGTGATAGGGTACCATCTCTTGAGTCTTCACGTTTGATACAAGGAACTGGAAAAATTTCACTTGAGGTACTGGAGCAGACGTTGATGGTAGTTTGGATACTGGATCTTCTTGGCATTTTTTCCAGCACGACGCATACGTGGATTAACAACACAAAAATAGCAATCATTGATGTGATCAGTTTGGATGGCTCTCTCCATATTCTTGGTACTGCAAACTTCATCTTTTTTTTTCTCCTCGGTACCAGGCTGGAAAAAAAAATTAATATCATTCATTAACAAATGACGCATTTAATGTATATTTTAAAAATATGTAAATAGGTATACAAATGTACTTTAAATATAAGGTGTATTTTCTTACCTTCTAAAGTGTTTTTGCAGTATTACACGAGAAGTGAGGCGCCCATATTTTATTCTGACTTCGTACGGCATGTTAAAATAAGCTTCATAGGCTTCACAAACTTTCTTATTTGATGATAAACTAATTTTTTGGCTCTCATTTAATAAACTCACCACAAACATAGCAAAAAGAGTCCACGTCGTTTTTACACATTTTCGATGACATTTTTAGGCTCGCGACACATAAAATACGTTATTCCTCTAGAAAGCGCACTCGCATACTGCCAGACACTCTGCTACCTCTCACTTCACACCAAGTCCCTCTCACCCCTCTCTTGCATCATAAATGCAACGGCTTTAAAAAAATTGCAAACCACCGTATATTTAGTTTTCATTATATTAAGTACAAAAGCAAACTTTATTTATTATTAATGGAGTTCCTGTTTACTTTTCGATTTATATAATCAGAAAATAATCACTAAATAAAAGACTCAAAAAAAAATTTTTTTTTTTGTTGACCTGTGTTATAGATGGTGTTGTTCCATTCGCCGGGATGTGCATGGGCTCGTCTGGATGGTGCAGCAACACGTCGTTGTTATGGATGAACGCATTCAGAACGTTCCCGTTAACGTTGTTCCGGCGACAGCCCCAGTTGACGTGCGTCACGTTGAAATCACCTGCCAGTATTACTCTCCGGGAGATGCGGAAGATGCCCTCCAGTCGGACAGCGCGAAGCCTCCTAGCAGGGTTGTTTGTAGCACACCCCACACGGTGTTTGCACAGCGAGCCGGATCCAATGGCTTCCATGCCCTGCAGCGCCGAGTGGTCCTCCATCTACTGGAACGGTACGTCATTCCGCACCGCCATGGCCACGCCCCCATGACGATTTCGACCACTCCGCATCAGCGTCCGATATCCACGAAGTCGGAAAATGTAGTTACCGGGCACCCTGACCTCCGTCAACAACAGGATGTGGACGCCATGACGCTCGATGTAGTCGGAGATCTCCCCTATCTTGCCAGGGACACCGTTGCAGTTCCATAAGCTGACGTTTTAGGATATCAACTCCGGCCATCTTCAAAAACTCCTTTACCCACCTACTCAAAGTTTGCTTGTTACCTACTCTGTGGGGTGCCTTGATAGTAAGAAAAAGATGATCTTGGTCCGGCTTTCTTATATCTTTGGTATATAGAATATACCAAATTGAGAGTTGAAGCTACGCACAATTTGGGTTTCTCTGTGAAGAACGGAATCTGCAAGCACGGTTGTTTCTTGTTTATAGCCGTTGTCTTAATTGTGTCGGGGATAAATATCTGGAGTTTATCCTCGTCTTCCCGTATCCCGGATAACTTTATTAGTGAGATAGTTTGCAACCTATCTCCGGTTATTAAAGCTAGTAGGGTGACTAACTTCTGTGACATCATCCTAGGCGTTATAAAGGGTTTTCCAATAAGAGGTTTCATTTTGATATTTAAAATAAACGAGTATATTTTAAGAGAAATCAATAAATATTTATTTCGTTGTAAGAGAAAGGTATGCCATTAAAGATGGAAACGATGTCAGCCAAATGGCCGCCACGGCTACGGTTGCAGCACCATATCCTTTTCATGAATTTTCCATGACCATTCGCACATTTGCGGCTGTATTCCTCGATAACTTCACGAATTCCATCTTTAAGGTCTTGAATCGATTGTGAAGCATGGCATAGACCTTTATCTTTCACGTGGCCCCAAAGAAAAAAGTCTAAAGGTGTTAAGTCACAAGATCTCGGGGGCAATTGTGATCACCTCTTCGTGAAATAACACGGCCAGGAAATTTTCTTGCAAAATTGCGATTGTTTCGTTGCTTGTGTGGCACGTAGCGCGTCTTGTTGAAATAAACGTGGTCCACATCAATATCTTCCAATTCCGGCCATAAAAAATCATTAATCATAGCTCGATAGCGCAATCCATTCACCGTAACAGTTGCACCAGCCTCATTTTCGAATAAGTAAGGTCCAATCACACCGCCAGCCCAAAAACCGCACCAAACAGTGACACGTTGAGGATGGAGAGGCTTCTCAACAAGCATCCTTGGATTTTCCGAGCCCCAAATGCGGCAATTCTGCTTATTCACGTAGCCTCCGATATGAAAATGGGCCTCATCACTGAAGATGATTTTTCGATGAAAATCCGGATCATTTTGATGCATTTCAATGACCCAATCAGCGAAGATACGACGTTGCTGGTGATCGACCGGCTTGAGTTCTTGTGTTAACTGAACTTTAAAAGCCTTAAAACCTAAGTCTTTATGCAAAATACGGTGTAATGTCGTTTGTGGAATGCCTAACAACACTATGGGCTACAGCTGCAATATTCTCAATTGTTCTTGATCGACGCACACGGTTTCGATTCTTCACATCACTAAGTTGTCCCAACAGCTCAAATTTTTTAACCAGTTTCACTATTGCTGGCCGAGTAGGTGCTTCACGACGACCCAAAAGTGCTTTAGTTTTGCAAAGTGTGACTGCAAAATTTTCACCATTTCTGTAGTGAATTTTAACAATTTCAATGCGTTGTTGAAGCGTGTATCGTTCCATTTTTAGTAATGGCGTAGTTTTTACTTGTCAAATGTCAAAAGAAGACAGCTTCAAAAGTGACAGCTGCCCAGATAGCGGGCTATTTAAAATGAAACCTCTTATTGTAAAACCCTTTAGTTTCCTCCATGTTGTTGATGAAATCCAAAACAACCTGTGGACTCCAATTGGAGTCATATCTAGGACTTGGTGGCCTTAAATGGAAGATCCCCTTCATAAGTCTCTTTATTACTGGGTTGTGTCTCCACAGTCAATATAAGAGACAATGCTGACCTAGAGTTGAGTGACCCGTATTTAAGATGTCCTGTCTTCACGAGGTTACTCAAAAATACGATTACCTCCGTTATTTTTGCCTCAAATATGGTAACATTATTTAGATAGCAAAACTCCCACAAAGCCTAAACGTTCCATTATATTGTTTCTGTGTTGCCTTAGAAATTGATGCTATCATCATGTCCACAGCTTCTTCGGGTACTCCTTTATTTATAAAAGCTTGCTTGATAATTTCGCGGCAACCAGAGTAAGGCTTTGGGACAGCGGGTGTTGTGCTCTGAAAGGTGAAGATAATAAATGATTAGAAGGGCCTAAATAGATCCATTGTGATCTACTAAGTTTTTGAAATACTGGGTACCACGGTTGAGCAGGCTGTTATATTATGTGTCTTAACTCACTCTTGACTATTAATACTAGATGGTATTAATAAATAACTTTATTAATAATAGATAACCAATATACAAGAATGACAAATGATTACGGATGACAACTTCTCTCTAACTAACTATATCGTGTTCGTGTCTGTATTCACAGTATATGAATACCAACCTTATACGACATAGGCCATAAGGGCACTACCACGATTCCCTCTGCCTTATTTTGGATTATTTTTTCGAGAACCCTTAATACTAATGAGAAAGGGGGGAATGTATAAAAATTTAGATTTGTCCATGAACAAGTAAATGCATCCACCCCAAACGAACCTGGATCTTTGATCTAGGAGATATATTTTGTACATTTGTTATTAATGTTTGTAGCAAATAAATCGATTTTGGGCTCTCCCAAATAAAGCGTAATTTGCTGAAAGTGGCTATCTGACAATGACCATTCCGTTTCTTCCTTAAGAGTTCTAGATTCATTATCAGCTTGCCAATTATCTTTGGATGAGATATAAGAAGCGAAAACCCAGAGATTTCGTTCCTCACACCACTGCTCTTTTGTTATATTATAAAAAGAGCTAAATTTTATGCTCCCCGTTCTGTTAATACGAGATATTGCGGTAGTATTGTCTATTCTAAGTAAAATGCTACAGTCCCTAACATTTGAAGTAAAACATTTGATACCGTACAAGGCCGCTTTTAGCACCAGTAGGTTTATGTGCTGGTTTTGTTCAGAGGCTGACCAAAATCCATGCGTCTTTTCTCCCTTATAGCATGCACCCCACCCTGTAAGGGATGCGTCTGAATAAATCGTAAATCTATAATTGTCAACTCTTAGATTGTTTTTGCTATTCTTTATATTTTTCTTCCACCAAGCTAGATATTCCGAGATATACCTTGGTACCCTCATAACCGCGTTGTAATCCTGATTAGATGCTATCAAGGCTAAGAATTTAGCTCTTTCAAGACTCTTCGTATAGCGCCAACCGTATTTTACTGCTGGGCAAGCTGATACCAGTGTACCAATGAATTTCGCGAACGTTCTAATAGTAACATTATGTTTAATATGGAAGAAGTTGACCCATTTAATTATAGACAACTTCTTCTGTTGCGGCAATTCCACAGTGAGCGTCACACTGTCATAAATAAACCATAAAAAACGTGTTCTCCTACAGGGTACCATATTGCTTTTATTATAGTTTATGATAAAATCTAGAGATGTTAATAAAGAGACTGTATATGAAACGTTTCTTAAACATAGTTCGTATGAATCACCCATAATTAAAAAATCGTCCAAATAATTTACTGACACTATGCCTCTTTCCCGCAAGTGCGCGACAATTGGTTTAAGTAATTTAGTGAAGCAAAACGGAGCTGATGAAAACCCAAAGGGTAAGCAAATAAATTCGCACAAAATGGACTCATGAGAAAATCTCAGGAACTTTCTATGTCTTAAATCAACGGGGATCAGAAAATACGCATCCCTTAAATCTATATGTGTTAAATAACAAAACTTGCGAATTAATCTGGATACTACTCTGTGATCCTCCATTTTAAAATGTGGAGAGACCACGAACTCATTTAAATATTTCAGGTTAAGTACAAACCGTTTCTTGCCATTCGGTTTATCCACCAGAAACTTGTTTGAAATAAATTGATTATGACAAGGAACACATTTGACAATTGCTCCCAAATCGGATAAGTTCTTTATTGCTTGTAACATAAACTCATCTTCTGTTCTAGATGTATTTGCTTTCTGAGGCAAAAAGGTTTGAGTTGATTGATTGGATCTTATAAAAAGGTATTTTATAGCCTCTAATCCAAGACAGAATAGTTGGATTTGATGTTAACGATTGCCATTCTTTATAAAAAAAAAGTTTAAGCGTTCCAGCTAATTTATCACTCACCTCTAATAAAACTCCCTGTTGCGACACTGCTGTTTCTTGTACCCCCTCGAGGGTAAGTCCCTGCTTGACTTCATTTCCCTTAGATAATGAGTCGGGCGTTTCCTGTTTAAATTGTTGTCCCCCCCCCTCTTCCTTTTTGTGAAAATTTGGATGTTTGAAGCACAGGGTGCAAATCTTTGCTGGCCTTCTCTAACTCCTTTGCAATTTTAATTTGTTCATTTAGGTTTGTTGAGAACAGCAAATCTCCTGGGGGGAGAGGGGAGGGGGATTTATTGGCAATCTTCATGATGGATTTACCCATAAGCGGAGAAACTAATGTTCGCCTCGTATGCGACATTTGGTTGAAAAGTCCGCATAAAATGCAGCTAGAGTCTACTAAACTTTTTAGTAGATTTTTCTTTATTTTATTTGGTATACATTCAGCTTCATCGAAAATAGTATTGAGAGCCAATCCTATTGCCGATAATCCGCTGCCTAATTCTTCTTGATAATTACTATGCGTTGTATCCCTTGTAACGTGTTGACTGCCCATAATTACCTTGATCTCGGGGTTAACTGAAGGTGCTCTTAGCGCCTTGCAGTGTTCCGGTGGAACATAGTTTTTCAATTGTTGGCATTTTTTCTCCTTATCTAGGCCATTAGAAATAATATGAGTCCACCTGCTCCCGATTTCCGAATGCAAGGAAAAAGAGCTCGCCTTGGGTCTTGTTGGATCGTCACCTAATATATGTAAAATGTCATCCGGCGATTAGACATCATTCTGTATGGCTAACACATCTCCATCTTGAATGGACTGCTCTTTCCTGTACGTATCAGCGAGAAACGAATCCGGACTCCGCAAGCCCCGGTCTTCGTTTGTTTCTTTGGGCGAGTCCGAATATGCCCTCGGTTCATTTTCCTTTCGTTCGAGCCTCCTTAAACGTTTTAATAAGTCTTTTTTACTTATTCTTATGTCGGGTGACAAATTCCCTTCCCTCTTCTTTGTCTTACCCTTGCTAGAAAGTTTAACTAACCTGAAACAGATGATAAGAAAACTGCCTTTACCTACGTCTACAGTTTGCTGTGTCTGGAAAAAACGGCGATACGGCGGTGACGGCACCAAAACAACGAATGAGATTGTGAGCGAGTACAGGCCGGCACCTAGAAAAGTGGGGAGAGAGGCGTGTTTGCTTTAAAAACGGTGGTAGACGGTATCCAGGATAGCGGACTACGATTATACAGAGTGATATCGAGAACTGTACACTAGAAGTATAATTGGTTGCATCGATGGCACCCACATTCCCATAGTGGCTCCCGAGGAAGGTTTTCGTGACAATGTAAACAGAAAAGGATGGGCTTCCTATAATATTCAAGCAATTATTGATTACAATGGAAGGTGAAACTTATTTAATGTGAAATTAAAATAATATTTTGATATATTTTTGACCATTTAAATTACAGGTTTAGAAATATGGTGGCAAAGCATCCTGGCAGTATGTTTTTAAAGATAGTTATGTCTACAGACATGCATGTACAACAATAACAATGGCATGGGAAGGGCAGTTAGATTGCCAGCTTGTATCGCTTGTATTTCGAAATTTTGCGACATCTTACCAATGGATTCATAACTATTCAGAAGATAGTACCAAGAAAAATCCGCAAGGGTCGCCCTATTAGCTAATGACATTCGTGTTTACTATTTCCAGCAGCTATTTTCTGTTTAACAACCGACTGACATTTATTCTTTGTTTTTTTGCGTTTATGGTTTTGTGTTGTTTAAGATTACAGTGAATTATATTCTTTGTTAGAGTGACTTACGGATAATTTGTTATGATATATGCAAAATAGCGATATCAAAAAAAAAAAGTAAACCACCATCTATCGAAAATTGGATACGTATGATTGATGGGTTTATGGAGAAAATTTTCTTCTTCAGTCATGGTGTGAGGAACATCAACCCCACTTGCGAGGGCTTCATAAATTCATTTAAAACATTGACAATTAACAATTTATTTTCTTCAAAGTCAGTGAATTCAAATTGTGAAAATGACATCTCCGAAAAACTCTTAGACAATTTTCGGGAATTTTTAAATCAGAAGCCAGTCAGTAAACCATCCATTACCAGTATTAATTTAATGGTAGATATAACACATAAGCCAGTACATGTTTATATAGAAAATTACGTCTGCGGTTACATTGCCAGAAAAATATATAAACAAGTGGACAAATGCGATACCTGCATGAAAAATTTACTCGTTACATCTGATGGAGAACAACATAAATTAATAATGGCAAAGCGATATGATCTTAAATCATTAATGTTGACATCAACATTGTTCATGAGTACTTTTCATGAATGTGCAATCTCAAGAAATTGTCAGAAATTGTTTAAACAATAATATTTGTCGCACAATCGTAGAATGTGTTAAAAGTAAGATGGATTTTAGCAATATTATATGTGAACGTCATCCTAACTTAGTAGATATTTTTCTAAATAATTTAGTCAACCTTATGATTTTCGGGTGGACAAAATCTATAAATAAGATTCTTAATGGCAAAGACAGTCGTTTTAAACATTTAACTATTAATGACCCTGTTAATAACCTAGCTTCCCATAAACAGCAAAAGAAAGAGAAATAATGTGCAACATAGTAATTTTAAATCAATTTTTAATTAGTTCATTTTGACTAATTTCAAGACATTCACAATCCTATTTTTTTTCCTTTTTTTTCGTGTTAAGATCTGAAATCACAGTTTAGTATTGTGAAGTGTATAATAAAATATTTACTTACATTATGTGTTTTAATTGTAACAGACATTTCTATTGTAAAAAAAAATGCCAAAAAACTGTATTTTGTTCATTTAAAACGAAAACAATAATTAAATATTTAATTTTTCTGGTAAAACATCAATTTTTCATTTGAACTAAGTTTGTACTTCAGAACTAAGCAGTATTAAGTCGAATGCAAAACAATTAAGCTTAATACTGTTTAGTTCAGAGGTACAAATGTAATAGCTACATCAAAATATCAGGGGTATATTTTTCAAAAAATACCGCCTTTTTTAGTTACGAACCATTGTGGTGTAGGTTTCAATAATATCTCCAATAGTTGTGAATCCATAGGTAAGATGGCGCCCTTAAAAAAATAACCAATTTTTATACAAAGAGAGACCATTCTATTTTATCCTTTTCTATGAACAATGGTTTGTATACATATACTTACTGCCAATAATAGTAAAACGTGTTAGCACTGACCTTTTCTACTCTCTTTCTAACAGACAGCGGCGTACTCCATTTGAAGGCGTGTTGGAGCCCGCCGCCGACTTGTGTTACTAAAGGCTATAAAACAGGTGGTCGTCGGAAAGGGAACGCGAGCGTGGAGACGGGGACAGGCCGTCTCCACATGATAGGGGTATCGCGAACGAATCGCAAACTATGTTTAAAACGTACACTCGGCGAAATTTTGATTTCTGTGGATGCCAGGCGGCGAACGCCACTGCGAACCGAGAAATATCAGATCGGCGGATTTCGATCGATTTGGCATTATCAAAGTTGGGGTACTTTGTGCGATCGCTACTAAGCAGAGGTGTTATTTGGAAGTGGGGTTGATGTGGAAAAGCCTTTCTTCGCCCTTTTGTCTTACAACTCGAACCCTAAAATAGGGTTGAAACGCGTTATTTTTCTCAAAATGAGACAATTTAAACAGACATGTTTTATCGGGGAAGCGCGTCTAATTTTGACCGGTTTCGTTCAGTCTGTAATACGCTGAAACGTTATGAATGTCGAGGGACGATTGCGAACGTAAATAGGCGTACAAGGCACGTGTAAAAAGTCAAAACGTTGTACGACAGATGTTATGAAGCTATATCACAGTATATTCCAGTAAGGACATGCTCGCAAAAATTGATTGTTCTTGAGTGGTCCGTTTTGAATGACCTTCAAGCCCAGCTGCCATTTTATAGAGCTGTTGCCGGGAACTTTCAAACGTGTGGAGTGATTTATATTTTAAAGGAAGTAGGGAAATAGATTAGAAAAATACACAAATATGTTGGCTTTTTATTCTGATTTCATTATTTCTCTTTGAAATATGTCTGAACATATATTAATACAAATAAATAGCATTCTAATAAAATAATGTTACATTAAGTACATATATATACAAATGTTGCACAATAATTAATTTGACATTTTTTTCCTTTCTGTAACACAAAGTTTCTGTTGATAAATTTTATTGTATAATATATTCTCATACAAATAAATAAATTTAGTAAATATGAATTGGGAAAATCTGGACCAGTCCATATATTTTCTTATTGTGATTACTATTTTTTGAAAAGTTGTGGTGCACCACAACGGAACGTCATTATATACTTCAATACAATTTGAGTATTGTTTAATTATTCATCCCCTACGACCACGAACGCACAATTCCAATTCTTTGAGCAACGGAAACGAAACACACAGACGATATCTACAAGATATCTGATACCAAGTTCATGTACCTATCAATAACTTCCAAACAGACAAATTATGTCTATTTTTTCTATTAATTTTCACGTTAAAATTGCAATAAATATATTTCTATTAATTTTATAAACAATTGTAATAACTCCAAAGCGAATAGCCCATGGATATATATCCAACATTTATAATGGATATGGACATGTTTTGGTGATTGGGGCATCCAGTAGATATCTGTCGGAGGAAGTGTGCTGTGTGGAAATGTACTTTATTATTCTCTATTTAATTCACGGATTGATATGACTTGAAAAATCTTAACTTTCAGTTAAACCTTAGACCTTTTCTTGAAATAATTCTTGAAACAATCTATAAAGATTGTTTTTGCAATTGCTGTATACAAATACTCTAAACATTCATAAAATATGCTCAGTTATCTAAGAAATATATCTACTGAGAAATAATTTCTCATTTATATCTCCGTACCGAGACATTTAAAAAAAAAATGGTCGGTAAGGAGCACCATACAATTTTTTTTTGTTATAAATTTATTCTGTTTGCAGGGCTGTAGAACAATAAATGGAATGCCAGTACCATATTTAATTGTAGGTGATGCTGCATACCCACTACTGCAGTGGTTATGAAATGTATTTGTAAGAAGCGTAACTCCCAATCAATAGTCTCTTAATGTTTATCACAACTCAGTACGTGTTTGTGTGAAAATGGCTTTTGGGAGATTGAAAGCACGATGGAGAATATTAGTAAAAAGAATGGATTGCCATTACACATTTGTACCTCAAGTTGTCACAGCATGTTGCATTCTGCACAATTTTGTAGAAGAGAACAAAAATCGATTTATTGCGGATTGGATGGAAGCTGTTCAATATTTTGAAACAATTTACATTCAACCAGCAAGTGAAAAAAGAAATGCTTTAATGCAATATTTAGTAGATAATTATCCATTAAAGAAAAGTTTTTTACATCGTTAGTATTTTATTATAATAAAGTATTTTTATACATTACGAAACATAAATAAATATTCTGGTAAAATACAGCTAACATTTTTTTTATATATCTTCTGCATTTCTATTGTCTGTGGTGGAAGAATAATTATTTTTGAGGATCTGTATACAGCTGGATTTCTGCATCTGTAAATTGTATAAATATAGGCAGGATCTTCATATTTGTGAAATGTACTTACGGGCACCAATCTAATTGTTTGAACTGGAGGACGTAGTAGCTCTACACATTGTTGAAATACTTGCAGCATATTCTGACTTTGTCGTTTTTGGAAGTCTTGCTCTTTTTTAAATAACTCTTCTTCCCACCTTCTTTGCTCTGCGATACATTCTTCAACATCTTCTGTTTGAATTGCAGCTTGTTGTAGCACATTTTTTGGCATCGACTCTTGTCCCTTTAATAGTTTATCTGCATATGTACCCAGTACTGCTTCCTAACTTTTTCTACCTATATTTTTAATATCAATAATACATGACAGTATCCTTAAATTATGTATTTACCAGAGAAATTTATTTTCCTTCGTTTAGAAGTGCGAAATAACTCTTGTTAGCGGTGCAGCCAGAGAGCAATGCCCTTTCTATGAAGAACTTAACTTACTATATAGCGCAAGACCAAATATACCAGTCGTTTCTGAGAATATTGGATTGGACAGTGCTGCAGTGTTTGAAGAAATTGATGATAGCAGTTCTGTAAGTGAAACTATTGAAGATAATGAACCTAATGAATTCACCGAGCTGGCCGGTGAAGAATCATCAACTGCTTCAACAAGTTACTCAGAACCAAGTAATACCCAAATTAACTGAAGAAACTGCAACTGTAATAGGAAAAAAAAAGTACTTTATTGGTACTAAATTGTACTTAATACTTGCCTTGATTCTCATATAATTCTACAGATGTAAACAAGAGTTAGTGAGTAGAGTAGAGAGAGTGGATAATTGGAACAAAGTTTAGGTATAATACACGGGTATAATAAATATATTATAAAATATATATTTATTTTACATAACTTTATTCTCAGTTATCCACCCATGCTTACACATACAAAAATTCGTAATATTGAACAAATTAATAATATATTTTTAAGTAAAACTTTGGATAAAATGTATATCTATATTTAAAAAAATAATAATATCTTCCTCCTATTACATTAATTTGAATTTGAACTATTAAACTCTCTTTACAAATTTCTCACCTGTGCTTCACCAATAGAAAATAATGGCGGGCTAACCGTCTACTTGTTATCACGCGTCGGATGTTAAATGTCCAATCATACATGCTGTTTGAGTCACATGCGTTATATCGTCAACAAAGAACAAGCACGCGAGCATCACATGAGTGAGTGGTCGGGTGCAAAAATGCGTAGGAATATTGTGGAATGTTGAAATTGAAACTGAAACGTTTCGTGTAGTTGGTTTTGTCGTCCATGTAATTATCACCAACTGGTAAGTATCGTAATTATAAGATGAATAGATTAAAAACTGTTATAATACATGTGTGCTAGTGTTACTACCTGTTTACAAAAATTATAATATTACAGGATAAAGATAGGTCTTCCAATTCTAAATATTGTCGTAAATATCCATTTGTTAAACATTCAAAAGATATAAAACTACCATGAAATGTGAAAATATACAAAATAATAATAATAGCAATTTTCTGCTTTACTACAACTAGAAACTCACCAAATTGCAAATACTGATCATATCTGTGAAAATAATATAAATCATCTTGTGCAAAATGTAATTGGTACAAATTATAAGGATAGCGCAAATAGTGATCATATTTTGGAAAATCGTATAAATCATCTTGTGAAAAATGCAGTTAGTATAAATTGTAAGAATGATGCTGAATGTTATCGCACAAAAGCATTGATAACTTTATTGAAATCTTGGATGGTACAATACAGAGTTAATACAAAGCAACTTAATGCTATACTTAAAATCTTTCACAACATTTTCCCAAAATTGAAACTGCCGAAGGATGCCCATATAATCATGGAGACCACACGAAAGTGCAATATAATGTCAATGAACAGCAGTTGGGGAGTATGCATATTTTGGTATAACAACTGCTAAAAAATTTATATGCAGAAAATGAATTATTTGTAAATAAAATCAGACAAACTGGGACAATTGAGTTGTCATTTAATGTTGATGGTATTCCTTTATTTAATAGCTCGTGTAAACAGTTTTGGCCAATTTTGGGTCGTATACATTTACCTTATATTAAAACTGATCCTTTTATAGTAGCAGTGTTTTATAGTGATTCTAAGCCGTTCTCACCAATAGAGTATTTATCAAACTTCATTGATGAACTTAATAATTTAATTACAAATGGGTATGCAATTGCTAATACTGATGCAAGAATAAATGTGCGTTTACTTTGTATAACTTGTGATGCACTAGCCAGGGCATTTTTAAAATGTATTAAGAGACATACCAGTAAAAATGGTTGTGAACGTTGTATTGAAAATGCTAATGTAGTTAATAGACGAATTGTTTATTTAAATGTTGCTAATAGTTCATTACGAACAGATGAAATTTTTAGAAAACAAGGATATTCGGAGCATCAACTTTCTGCTAGCCCTTTTACGAAGTTCTGAAATTTTAAGAATTTCCACCGGGGAAAAATACATACATTAGGTAAATATAGATTAACAATATTAAAGCAATATTTAAAAAAAAACGGCAATTTTCTATATGCCCTATATGTTTAATAATCATATATCACTAATATAGGTTAAAAATATGAAAGGTATATAAAAAAAAAACTGTCACTCCTAATATTACGCATATATTCGCAAGAAATATTCCTTGAATATATAATATAAATATATGCACAATATTGTTCAAGAATATTTTATAAACAAATAAAAATCTGTGACTTTCGATATTTATTATATGTTTCAAAATATATATTTCATAAATATTGTGTGCTACCTAAGCTTTTACAACCAAGTTTAAACTTGGTCGTTTTCTTTGGCACATGCGCAACAGCTGTTAATTATTTGTTGATATTAATTAGGTTAGTAGATGTGTTGAGTGTAGATTTTTGTGTATGTGCGTGATATTCACCAAACATTCACCGTTAATTGATTTCATATAAAAGTAATGGATCTACGCAATATAAGTACATATGTGTTCGCACACATTATTACAATTAGAAGGTTTCAATATTGTGGATGAAAAATAATACAGTTTATCTCCAAGACAAAACTAGTAAGTGTTACATCGCAAAAGTAATTTGCGACAAGTCAATTTCGATGTTATTAACACTCGAGTGACTGATTACTAATGTATTGGAGGGTTAAAATTAATAATATTGTATCAATGTGATTTTATTTATAGATGAAGAAATAATTCAAGTCAACTGTACATTGGAATTGAGAGAAATATTTGGTTTCCAAATATATGACACTGTTTTACAACAACTGAAACTTGTGAATAATTCAAATGAAAACAAAGAAAGAGCTTGGTCAAGAAATGCCATTCTGAATTTAATAAACCTATACGAGAAACATTTGAGCGAATTTAGAAGTAATACCATTAAAAATGAAAATATTTATAAGATTATTGGAAACGAAATGAAAATACATATACATACATATTCCGCGATTCAATGCAGAGATAAATTTAAATATTTAAAGTTAAAGTATATGCGGAAAATAGATAATGTAGGCTCAAAAAATACAGGTACTGCTAGAATAAATTTTGAATATTATAATAAAATGCACGATATCCTTGGAGAAAAACCAAATGTTAAACCAGTATCTATAGCAAGCTCTTCGAGACCTACATCAGTAGATGGTAAGTTTGGTTAAATTAACAATTTTATATTGTCTTTTATAATTTTTAGGGCTATCTGATAGTTCTGCTCGGGAGCTACTAACAATTGCTGAAGACGACGTGCAAAATTGTGCCTCCATAGCACATAAAAATAAAGAGTCAAATGAGGCTGCAATTGAAAGGCGCCATCAGGAGCGCTTGCAAATGCAGAAAGAGACTCTTGATACATTTGAAAACTGCATGAAGCAATTATTAGAAAAAATGTAACTTAATATTCCTTTTTTTAGTTAAAATATAGGAGATATATTTATTTTTGATAACAAAATGTTATGTAATATTTCCTGTTTTAATTACAAGTTTCAATATAGAAGATAGTTATGTTAATAAATGTTTTTAAAGTGAAAATTTGTTTTCAGTTTCACACAATTGCCTATTTGCCCATTTTGAAGTGGTTGAAATAAAATACAGATAAACAATAGCTATTTATATATTTTAAGAATAATCCATTCCATTCGCTATACATGTCCATGTTACATTAAGTTAAACAAATACCTACAACCCATACAGGCACCTTCATTTTGCAATTACCATATTAAATACGTAACAATATTGCATTTACATTACATTTTATTACGTATGAAATATAACGTGTTAAATATGTAATTAATGTAATATGTTTGATGTATTCAAGTGAAAATGCATATATAATACATAGCAGGTATATTGCGCATATTATATAAATATATTAAAGATCAAACATGTGTTTTTGTAACAAATTGGACAAAATGTATTAATCCGCCATCATTTGTTGGTGCTTGGTGCATTTAGCGTAGCCACCGTAGTATCAAGTAGTATCCAGTAGCATCTTTAACCTAAAAAAACTTGATAGTTATAATCGCCGGTGATCAGATAAATTAAAATAGTTATTATATATGTGAAAAATAATTTATGTGAGTCAAAGGTTAATTTTGGATTTGTAATGATTAGAATTTCCATACGATTGTAACTGTAGAATATTAATGCGTATTTGATTATGAATGTATTTTTTTAGGTTAATTTTTCATATTCACATATTTACAGATTTCATTTTATATTAATAATTTACATATCTCAAATTATTGTAGAGAGACTTTTTGAAATTGAAAGGTGGGACAAATCTACAGGATGTATTAAAAAACATTTTCAAAGCATTGATGAAGGATGACATATTAACATCATATAGTCATAGCATATAGTTGGAACGGAGCTCAAGGGAAAAAAAAACATTTCGAAATTTTAAAATCCTTAATTTAATTATATTAGGTAAGTTGTAAAATGTTCATAGTATTCTCAGTATTATAAATACTTTTCTATATTTGTAGCTGTTGTTCGATTGCACGATGCAAATTCAACCGAAGAAATGATTACAAAACTCATGATTAATTGGATTGCTCAAGTTCCTACACGTCTTCACAGAATTGCGTGAGTAAATTATATTTATTTTTCTAAATATTAATATTATAAAAGTCGAATTATGATGTGCTTTTTAAATGTAATTTTTCTAAAACAGTCCTTCATTGGATTAATTGTATTGTTTTTTATCCAATATATTTAAACAAATGTTAAAGATTTGAAAGATCCCTTGTGATAATATTAATAGAACGTCTTCCTTTTTTACCTTTTATATTTCTATAATTAATAATATTACATATATTAAACATCCGATTTCTTGATTGTTTCAGAGGCAAAGAGAAAAACCAAACTAATCATACTGTTCAACATCAAGAGTGATGAATTGATATTAAAATATAACTATAATATGTGTACCGTTAAAAATGTTATATCGAAATATATGTTTTATAAAAAATATACATGTTATATATATTTTTTATAAAATTATTAAATATATTAAAATATATAAGTTAATAAGAAATAATAATTTATATCTTGTTTAGTTTTGGATATATATTTTTCACGCAACCAACACCGAGAATCATACTATATTGTTTTTAATTGGTTGCTACACCAGTCTTGTCAAATGGCAATAACGTAAATAAAGTAGTACCAGGGAGGGGTAGCGAACTTAGTGTCCAGGGTGGTACCGATAACGTGGACCTACCCTGGGTAAACGTCCTCACTTACCACCACGGTGGATGTACGGGAAAGGAGCTTCCGTGGCGCCAGCTCAGTCGCAGATGGTCGTGCCGGTTCCGACAATAACACTTCGGCAGTGTTGGGGCGACTGGTAGAGCGCCACCCACGTTAAAAAAAAAACACGGAGCCCAGGCCAATCCCCGGGTGTGGGAGTCCCAGAGCGCACCTCGCTTGGTAGTGTGGAGGTATAAAATAACCCTCCGTGGCACACGCCACAGTTTACAAAAAACGCAAAATATAAATTGTAACGAAACACTTTTATTAAAACGTTAACATTTTGAAAGTGACTTTTTACTAAAACAAAATGACTTTTAGTGTATAGCGCAACAGGAGGCGGCGGTTCCTTTTAGGACAACCCAAAGTTAAAATAAACAAGATACGGTTAATATAATGTGATCTCATATACCACCCCACCAAGATCTTGATCGGTTTACATCAGTAAAGATATTACATGAAAGGGGTTCGGACAACCCGTAATGCGCAACAACTGATTAGTACGTTTAGAAAGGGCCACCCCACGGGGTAAGCCACTCTGACAGGCTGAAGGCCAAAATATAAATAAAATTATAAAATAACGATATTTGTCCTGAGGGGACGGTAGAGCGATCTCTACGGTAATTGTACGTTCGAAATTGAAATGAAGGAAAAAAAAGTTAATACAAGTTTACAGGGAGACTATCACTTTAAGAGTTGAATTACATACGGTAAAAATAAGCGTAATAAAAATAAATTCGGTACACGGCGTCACAGGGAAAGAAAAGGGAAAAAAAAATAAAATAAGAAGTTCTGAGTCCCCAGGTCGAACAGCTCTCGCGCGTCTAACCCGCGATGGCGTGAAAAGCAAAATAAACGATCCTACCTACGAGGGCGTCGTTGGTTTACCTCGGGCTAGGCCAGACGTCAACCTGACGCTCCTGGTGTCCTCTACTGACAGCGGGGCACTCACAGAATCAAACGGCGTACAACGCTGCGAAGCCGCCGGAAATTCCTTGCCGGTGTACGGGGTATCGACACGTGGTGGCTCGTGTAGTCGCTGGTGTCCCGTACCACAACCCTATTTGGGGGTCAAATAGGGCACAGCTGACGCAAAGCAAGAAGAAACGTGGAACTCGACAAAACCACAATCCGCAACAATTTCGTCGAAATACGATAACGGCGTCTAAGACGATAAATTTCACCACAAAAGTATAAAATACGGGTAGATCATCAAATCGCAAAAGATAAAAACCTTCCAAAAAGGCACTTCAAAAATTAATCAACCCGCAGTCGCGTTCGCTCGCTTCGACAATTACTTGCAGAGAGCGGGCCTACGGAAAATTCCGAAAGTCCTGGATAACATACGCGTTAACAGCCCAAAAAAAAGATGACCATGAACGGCACAATATGCGACATCTATCAGGCGATACGGACCGAGTGACCCTGAGATGGGAGTTTACTATGATGAACATAGAGTCCACATACAGAAGACGGACAGCGGGAAAGCGATAACCCTAACTATACGCTACGCGTACAAGAAAGAAAACTGAACGTAACAATTCCCCCCATTCCTCGAAAGAAATTTTCGCAGAAAATTTCCTGACTGCGCCGCCTAAAGAAACCTAAAAAAAACAGAAAAGAAGGAGGAAGGCTTGACCACAGCACCAGACAAGATTCAACATCACTCAAAGCAGGAGCAACCCTTGATCCGAACACCCACATGGACCCTTCGGCAAATCGGCCGGAATCAGGATAGCAAAAAAAGAAATCATAACAACGAAACTACAAATCTGGACGAAGACGGCAACCACACCAAAGCAGGACAAAACACGACACCGGACAGACCCAACAGCACCCCAGAAGAGGACCTAAAGTAGGTGGAAAGTAAAGCGAGCAAGCCTCAACAAAGCTCAGATGTGAGGGTGATCATTACCTCACACGGCGAAGGAGGGAAAGAAAGCTGTGCTGCTAATCCACCAGAACCGCACCAAGGCCCACCCGAAGTGACAACCCCCAACAACCAGAGTAAAGGAGACATGTCACGTGAGGCGATCAATGCTCAAAAAAAAGGAAAGAAAAGGGCAACTAAAATCAGGGTTATCACTATAAGTTAGAGGATACAAAGCGGAAATTGGGACGTGGATAAAAAGTAAACGAGAAGGAGAATTAGGGTTGACCTCCAATCACACACATCCATACGGCTAACAGTCTAGGAAGTGGTCCAAGGCAAAAAAAAAGAAAGGTGTAAATGGCCAAACAAAAAAAACAGAAGTTTAAAGTCGTGGAAGGCCCATCCGGACTGACACAGTAGTACTGAAACAAAAACAAGACAAAAAAAATCCAATCCGTATCCCAGAACAAAAAGACTGACCGCGGAAACCATACGAAAGAGGAAGACTGCTGGGATTCAGCCATAGGGCACGAAAGTGAACGACTGTTATTGGACACAAACACCCTTAAAAAAAAAGTAGGACAAATCCAAAAAAAGGTCACATCCGATAAGTGAGAAGGGTTTATCAGCCAGCCAGCTAGCGTGGGAAGGGAATCACACACAAATACCTTCAATAGATCCAAGCGATAACGTAAACATAGAATCCCCATCCACGAGCGCTTCCAAAGTTCAACGGCTGAAACGAGTGAATTTAGGACGCCTCTTACGCCTCGGTCACAACACCGGCAGGAGTATTCGTCGGCCCACCTGCAAACTTAAAGTCCCAAAACTTCAAATGGCGCAACGCCTAAACCGAAACCAAACGCGTAACACGCGACGGAAAACGTACTAAACAGCAACAGACGATAAAGCTGTGACAGACGGTATCCATTCTGGAGGATTCTCACCCCTCGGCAGGTTCACCCCTAGCCTATTATAACACCCGGGACCAGGACGGGTAAAGAAACGTTAGTCATCATTAGGTTGAGGTTTTAACAAACTACCACTCCATGAGCCTGAAAGCACCTTCCCTTGGCATGTTTTCAGTTCGTAAGTATTGGACGAAATCTTACGATGGATCATAAATGGTCCTACGTATTTGTCTGCCAATTTTGCGGTATAGTATTTGGCAGCATCAGAGAGCACAAAGTTCTTACGCCAAACTAGTTGATTAGGTAGGAACTCATCATCACGGCGTCGAAGATCGTAGCGACTCTTAGCTTTCTCATAAGCTTTTTGCAACCGCAACTTAACATCCTTGTAAAGCTGACTAAAATGTTCCGCTCTTTCCATAAGTTGTTCTGGATTCAGTCTTACGGAGATATTCTCTTTTTCATCACCTTTCTCCCTTTTACCAGCGTTACCCGATATTTTCATCTGCCGTCCGAAATTGATCATATACGGGGTTAGACCTGTAACTTCGTGACTCGCGGTTCGAAGTGCGCACGTTACTTTGGGTAATAAAGCATCCCACTCGCGATGATTATCCGAGACATAGGCTATAAGCATCGTCTTAAGAACACGGTTAACTCTCTCAACAGGGTTGGCTTGAGGATGGTAGTATGAAGTATATGCAATCTTAACCTGATACTTCTGCATTAGAGAGCGATATTCTTTTGACCTAAATTGTACACCGTTGTCAGAAATTATAGTTCGAGGAACTCCGAATAATAGAAATACGTCGTTCTCTAGATGTCTAATAATAATATTAGCGGAGGCTCTTCGCATAGCAAACGTCAAGGTAAATTTGCTAAAACAATCGGTCACGACCAAGATAAAGTTGTTACCATGTTTGGTTTTGGGTAGAGGTCCGACTATATCCACACTAATCATCTCCCACGGTGAATCAATGTAAGTGTGTCCTCCCATTAATCCAGTAGGTTTCCGTTGTTCAGGTTTTGAACGTATGCACGGAATACAGCGGCGTATGTATCTTATAACGTCAGCAAGCATCTTCGGCCAATAATATCTCTCGGCGATACGGTGATAGGTTTTATTAATTCCAAGATGTCCACAGGTTGGTTCATCATGACACGAGCGTATGACCTCATTTCGGCGATTTCCAGGTACAACTTCTTTCCAAGAGTCAGCCTCACTAGTGAGGTCTCATAGGGGGTCTAACGTATTAACAGAGCCTGTTATCGATAATTTGAAACGTAGGGTACTTTTCTGGTGATGTCTCTACGGCAGCATACAACTTGGTATACCAACGATCCGGTCGACGGTCTCCACTAACGACATCAAGAACAGGTACTGACCGGGACAAAGCATCGGGGACAACATGATCTTTTCCTTTACGATGAACTATCGAGAAATCGTATTGCTGTAGCGCACGGACCAACGCGCTAAACGTCCACTTGGAGAATTCAATTTATTTAACCAGCATAGGGAGTAATGATCGGTCACGACGGTGAAGTGTGAACCCTCCAGATACGGTCTCAATTTTTCAATTGCCCAAAGAACAGCTAGGCATTCCTTCTCAGTCGTCGAGAACTTACGTTCCTGAGGTGTTAAAGAACGGCTCAAGTAACTAATAACTCTCTCTTGCTCCTCGATAGTTTGCGTCAACACAGCTCCAATCCAAAGTCTGAGGCATCCGTCTGTACAACAAACTCCTTTGAAAGTCAGGCAAGACAAACAGGTGCAGATATCAACCGTTCACGAATGGCTGACCAGGCCTCATTACATTCAGTGCTCCAGGTAAATGGCGATTCCTACGAAGTAAGTTAGTCAATGGGGATATAACGGTAGCAAAATTGGGCACGAATCGGCGGTACCACGACGCCATTCCAACTATTCGCCTCACTTCTGTGACGGATTTAGGAGTAGGTATCTCGATAATCGCTTTAACTTTGTCTGGATCTACAAGTAATCCATCTCCATTTACAACGTAGCCAAGATATTTTAGTTCCTCACGACAAAATAAACATTTCTCCTTACTAAGAGTAAGTCCAGCAGTCCTTAATCTTTTCAGTACCTCTTTAAGTACGGTCATATGTTCCTCAAAGGTTTGAGTGACAATAATGATGTCGTCCAGATAGACAAAAACTTTAGGTTCCAATTCAGGTCCCAACACACCATCTATAAAACGTTGCCAGGTAGCAGGTGAATTGTGAAGACCAAAAGGTAGACGTTTAAATTGGAAAAGTCCGCGATTGGGTACGGTAAAGGCAGTAAGAGAGCGAGAAGATTCCGCGACAGGGATCTGCCAATAGGCCGACTTAATATCGAGAGATGTAAGATATTTGGCGTCTCGAAGCTTATCTAAAGTATTAGAAAATAAGGCAGGGTACGCATCTCTCTCTGTTACTTGATTAAGTTTGCGGTAATCTACACAAAGCGGTAAGTCTTATCCTTCTTTGGCACCAACAAAATAGGCGAAGACCAAGGGCTTGATTGATTTTTCTACAACTCCAAGCTAACATCTTATCCAGTTCTTGATCTACGATTTTCTGCATGGCTGGAGAAATAGGGTAGTATCGTTGCCTTATTGGTGGACTATTGGTCTGAATATGGTGTTCAACTAACGAAGTGCAACCAAGTTTGCCTTCAGCACTCTTAGAAAAGCAGTTTCTACTAATTCTTCCACTGTAATCGCTGTTGGTCGGTAAGATGAGGTTTAGTGCATAGCGCATCTAATACATGCTTTTCGGGAGAGAACACCCATTCTCCTTTCTCAAGTCAGGTATAATTCCCATGATTCGCCAAAATCTGACCCCAAAATTAGGACATGCGGTAGTTCAGGCACAATTATAATATCGATGAGTTTTCTCGATCGCGCAACTGCACAGGGACAGAAATTTCACCCACAACACAGCACTTCTGTCCGGACGCAACGGTACATGTGGAAGTTCTACGTTTTAACGGAATACAAGAGTTCTCAAAATATCCCAACCAGGTTTTCCCAGGATAGTACGCGAAGCACCAGAATCCAATAGCCCAAGAAAAGTCTTATCAAAAATTCGAACCTGAAGGTACGGTCTTTCATCGTCCTCTGCGTGAGCTAATATAAAAATCAAGACGAATCTTATTCTCGATGTTGGTCGTTTCTACAACTCGACACGCCATACGACCTCCTAACGCGTCTGTCGTTCGTTTCCCGAACATTTTGGACAAGTTGGTACTGTCACATTAGGCGTTCCGCATCGGTAACAATGTCGCTTCCTTGCCTGTGTACATTGAGAGGAACGGTGCCCCTCACCATTACAGTTCCAACAGCGCAAGTTAGCTACAGGCGTAAACGGAACAGCATCACACGACATAGAGGGCGAAGGAGCGCTCACGTAAGCTAAATCGGGCTCTAAAGCCTTTGCACGACTAGGCGGCGGTACATAAGCTTCAACGGAGGCTTTACGCACTTCTAATTTCCTACAAAGATTTAATAATTGTCCTATGCTCGTAACTTCAGTGAGACCCAATTGCGTTTGATAAAAAGGCAGAATATTCTTTAATAATATCCTCAGTCTGGTAGCTTCAGGTAATTGAACCGTTAACCGCGCGAACAATCCCTTCATAATCGATATATATAATCCAATGGGCTCGTCAACACCCTGTGTTCTATGTTTAATTTCCTCATACAAACGGTCGTCGTAATCCGAAGGTTGAAATTCCTCACGCAAACCCTGAGCTATGTCCTCCCAAGAATCAAAGCTATCCCTATTAGCGCGGTACCAAATCAAAGCACGGTCAGAAAAAAGATCAATTGCGGAACGATATAATATCTCGCTTGTGGAATTTCTTGCCACTTTCAACTCATTAACCCTCTCTAAAAAGGCGCTAACGGACGTTCCCCTAAGTCCACTAAACTTAAGGCCCCAAGACGATACTGGTACCCGGTTTAGGTCCACTCACGACACGTTGCCGACACGCGTTACCGGGCTCAACGGTTCCTATATCACCGTCCGAGGAATCAGACAATTCTGGCGCGTTATCACCTAAAGCCGACAAATCCAGTGCGGAAAATTGACCCAAAGTGGAAGTTCGTTCAAACATTTTGGCCTTAAAAGTAAGTTGCGAAGACAAACTAACTAAGCTGACTAATAATTCTGAACGAGCCGTGGTTTGCTCTTCCGACGTAGACACAGCGCGATTGATACGGCCAAACAAATGCGCAATCTTAGATGACAGCTTACGGAATTCCGAAGATTTACGGGAATCGTTAAAAACATCGATGAGTTGCGTAAGCTCGGTTAATTTAGCTGTTAATAGCCGTACAATCTTCCTCAAAGGTGAACGGATGCTTAGGCCGCACGTAACTAATACTATTAGACATTTTAGTTAACTGTCTAAGAGTCCTTCGCATGATCTCAACAGTACCGGACTCCGTTACCCCGTGTATGCGCAACTCATACACTAACTCATCCCGCGACAACCGTCCAACATCCATTTTAAAATCCATGACGAATAAAAAAAAAAACACTCAACCGGAACGCCCAAGACGCTACCGCGAAAACGCAGCGCAAGTAACCAGTAGAAAAGAGAAATAAAAAAAAATAAAGGGGGGAGCGAAAATAACTAAAGCCTGAAAACTCAAAAATGGCACGACAAAAAAAAGAACTCGAGCCCCACACGTTAGGGCGCCAAAACTTTTGCTACCACCAGTCTTGTCAATGCAAAATAAGTAAATAAAGTAGTACCAGGGAGGGGTAGCGAACTTAGTGTCCAGGGTGGTACCCGATAACGTGGACCTACCTGGGTAAACGTCCTCACTTACCACCACGGTGGATGTACGGGAAAGGAGCTTCCGTGGCCGCCAGCTCAGTCGCAGATGGTCGTGCCGGTTCCGACAATAACACTTCGGCAGGTGTTGGGGCGACTGGTAGAGCGCCACCCACGTTAAAAAAAAAAACACGGAGCCCCAGGCCAATCCCCGGGGTGTGGGAGTCCCCAGAGCGCACCTCGCTTGGTAAGTGTGGAGGTATAAAAATAACCCTCCGTGGCACACGCCACAGTTTACAAAAAACGCAAAATATAATTGTAACGAAACACTTTATTAAAACGTTAACATTTGAAAGTGACTTTTTACTAGAACAAAATGACTTTTAGCTGTATAGCGCAACAGGAGGCGGCGGGTTCCTTTTAGGACAACCCCAAGTTAAAAATAAACAAGATAGGTTAATATAATGTGATCTCATATACCACCCACCAAGATCTTGATCGGTTTACACAGTAAAGATATTACATGAAAAGGGGTTCGGACAACCCGTAATGCGCACACAAACTGATTACGTACGTTTAGAAAGGGGCCACCCCCACGGGGTAAAGCCACTCTGACAGGCTGAAGGCCAAAAATATAAATAAAATTATAAAATAACGACTATTTGTCCTGAGGGGACGGGTAGAGCGATCTCTACGGTAAATTGTACGTTCGAAATTGAAATGAAGGAAAAAAAAAGTTAATATACAAGTTTACAGGGAGACTATCACTTTAAGAGTTGAATTACATACGGTAAAAATTAAGCGTAATAAAAATAAATTCGGTACACGGCCGTCACAGGGAAAGAAAAGGAAAAAAAAATAAAATATAGAAGTTCTGAGTCCCCAGGTCGGAACAGCTTCCGCGCGTCTAACCCGCGATGGCGTGAAAAGCAAAATAAAACGATCCTACCTCACGAGGGCGTCGTTGGTTCTACTCGGGGTAGCCAGACGTCAACCTGACGCTCCTGGTGTCCTCAGCTGACAGCGGGGCACTCACAGAATCAAACGGCGTACAACGCTGCGAAGCCGCCGGAAATTCCTTGCCGGTGTACGGGGTATCGACACGTGGTGGCTCGTGTAGTCGCTGGTGTCCGTACCACAACCTATTTGGGGTCAAATAGGGCACAGCTGACGCAAAGCAAGAAGAAACGTGGAACTCGACAAAACCACAATCCGCAACAATTCGTCGAAATACATAACGGCGTCTAAGACGATAAATTTCACCACAAAGTATAAATACGGTAGATCATCAAATCCGCAAAAGCGATAAAACCTTCCAAAAGGCACTTCAAAAATTAATCAACCCGCAGTCGCGTTCGCTCGCTTCGACAATTACTTGCAGAGAGCGGCCTACGGAAAATCCGAAAGTCCTGGATAACATACGCGTTAACAGCCCAAAAAAAAATGACCATGAACGGCACAATAGCGACATCTATCAGGCGATACGGACGAGTGACCCTGAGATGGGAGTTTACTATGATGAACATAGAGTCCACATACAGAAGACGGACAGCGGGAAAGCGATAACCCTAACTATACGCTACGCGTACAAGAAAAGAAAACTGAACGTAACATGGTGTTGAAAAAAGATACTCTGTGTAATACTATATTCGGATAGCCTGCAAGAAAACGCTCTGCATGTGTTTGAATAAATAACCTACATACAGAGTGTTCCACATTTATTTTTCCACGTATTTACTCGGAACCTAATGGACACAAAAAGTTGCAATAAAATCCATTAATTGGAACTGGGACGATATTGTACGTAAAATTCTGCCATTATAACACCCTTCGTATAAATAGCCTTTACTTGCTGGAAAAATTGGGGTACAATTTAAAAAAAATAAAGTGGAAGAGAGGGAAAGCGGCTATTTATATGGGGAGAGTTCTAATGCCAGAAGTTTATGTACTATATCATCCCATTTCCACTGGATTTTACTGCAACTCTTTATCTCCATTAGTTTCCGAGTAAATACGTGAGAAAATAAATGTGGGACATTCTTTATACACTTAGATACGTATTTGCAATATTAAAGATACGTATCAAATAATAATTCACGATTGAACACGTATCTAGTATGTAAGGTAAATTACGTTCCAGATACGTACCAATCGCGGACATTTATCGGTATTAAATACGTATTTAATACATAATCGATATGAACAGCTATGTATCTGCTCTGTAGCAATATTTCAAGTTTTATGTATCTGCTATGTATTTGAAGTGTAAAATGCTGTACGGGATGGCATCCCTCATCGCAACTCCACCAAACTCTAAATGCTGTGGATCATCTTCAACATCCACATAATATCCTTTTGCTGAATACACAAATTGTGTAAAACACAGGCAGCTAAAACTGTTGCTGGTATAAAGTCGACTCTGTTCATGTCCAGGTATTTTAATCTCCTGAATCTTCCAAATAGTAGAGCAAATGCCCGTTCAATGGTCTGTCGTGTTTGAGAATGAATTGTATTAAAATGTTTCTTAGCTTCCACTATATCGCCTCTTCCGATATCTGGAGGAATACACCATGAACTTATGGGGTATGCTTTATCTCCCAAAATACATTCGTTATTTTGAAAGTAAGCTATTTTATTCTGTTGTATATTTTGGTAGATATCTGAGTTTCTAAAGATTCGGCAATCACTGATAGACCTAGGATACCCAACAAAATAATCGGTGAACAGAAGTGATGAGTCAGCTTGGAGAGTAATCGCATGCTGACATTCTGTCACATACTTCACGATCCACTTTCGGTCCTTTAATTGGAATATATGTGCCATAAATAACTCCAATTACACCGTTGAAACCACCCATATTACAAAATTTTAGTTTTATTTGCCCTCTTTGTTCTGGCTCAGGCCACTTAATAATTTCAATGCCACCTGATTTAAGCCTTTATAATCCTAAAGAAGGAATCTGAAAGTGAAGACTTTTCCATATTAAATCTTTCGCTGATTGATCTACAAATAAGAAATTTGTTTAATTATATCTTAACACACAAGAAAGAAATAGGGTATTGCCCTGCAATTTTGACATGCAGGGGAATACCCTATTTCTTTCTTGAGAGTTAAGATTTTATATGAGTCATGCAACACTTGCAATTTTGTAGTAGTTTCCAAACTTCAGAAGTGCAAACATATTGTGCTGGTGCCAAGTGTTTTATAATTTTGATAGTGTTGGATAGTATTTTATAGTTATCATTTATCATTCGCCATGTTATATACGATTTCTCTGATAATTTGTAATTAATAAAACGGTTCTAAAAATAACATACTTTATTCACGACCTTATTTCTACAACTCTGTACATCAGTGCTGCCAACCTTTTCTACATTAAGTACCTAACCTAATATCCTACATCCTTCCCCTTAAAGAGAACGTTTTAATTTAGAACTACAAATTCAGTCTCTGAGGTGGCCTTACTTTGCGACCATATGAGGATGTTTTCATACTTTGGTTTCCATCAGAGTCTAATTCTGTACTTTCTGTTTCCTTATCTAAAATATCTTTATTTTCGTTTATATTTTGTGTACTGGTTTCAGCCTCACTTCTTATATCTAAATTTTCATCTTCTTTATCTAAATCTAAATAACATTTAATTTCTTCCTTTTCCTTCCTTTCGCCAAAAACTGCTGCGGTTATCAATAGAAGAGTTCTAGAAGAAAAGGCAAACGCAACCTCTGCAAATAAAAGTACAAAGAGAAAAATACAGAATTTGATAGGAAAATGTTTTCGATGTGGGAAACCCGACCATAGAGCTACAAATTGTAAATACAAGGACCTTAAGTCGGAAATTGCAACAAGAAGGACACTTAAAGCAGTTTTGCTTAAAACGAAAGGTTAAATACGATCACAAACGAGTAGAACTCGATGATGAAAACCCTACCGATGGCGATCAATCAGCGAGCGATAGCGATTCCTACGGGAAGATGTCTTGATAGGACAATTACAGATCAATTCGGTATCGACGATAAGATAATGTTACCTGTACGTATAAACGGTAACACGCAAGATGGAGCTGGATACAGGAGCTGCAGTTTCCACAATTTCATACAGCCTATTCAAGAAAATGTGCCCAAATACATGTATCAGGGCCACAACTACCCAGTTAAGAACATACACAGGAGAAGTTATTGAACCTGTTGGTACCTCAAGAGTCAAAATTCAGTACAAGAATCAGGAAATAACCGGGGAAATATACGTTTTACAGGAGGAAGTTGATCCAATATTTGGACGTAGTTGGCTGAAGAATATTAACATTGATTGGAAAGAAATTCGAGAAGTAAATTTACATACCAAAGGCAACACATCGCAAGAATTGGAAGAATTGTTGAAGGAGTACCAAGACATTTTAACTGATGACCTAGGGCAAATTCCAAAATATGTTTATAAATATCGCTTGAAAAATGATAATACGACTCCAATATACATCAAACCACGACCGATACCATATGCTTTAAGGAATTAGGTAGAAGAACTAACTAGATTGGAAAATCTCAAGGTTATAGAGAAAATGGACCATGCTCAATGGGGAACACCCATTGTCCCATTGTTAAAAGAAATGGCAAAGTAGGCTATGTGCAGCTTATAAACAACAGTGAATAAAGTATCCAAGATGACTGCTACCCAATACCCAGGATTGAGGATTTACTAAACAAGCACAACGAAGGTAAATACTTTTGTACTTTAGACATCCAGAACGCACCTACATATGACTGTTGACGAAGAGAGAGCACTATGCAAGCAATTTCTACTCACGAGGGTGTATAAGGTAAAACGCCTTATGTTTGGAGTGAAGACGGCACCCGCAGGTGTAACCTACACCTATAACAGCTTACAAAGCTGTACCACAGAGGTAAAGTGTCGTAAGTTCGGTTTTGCCCAATATGAAGTGTATACGATTTTCTTAATCTGCAATTACAGAAGATGGTATACCTAGACTTCATAATGGGCTTATGACACTTTACCTCTATGGTACAAAATGATATTCAAATGATTAGCGTTAAAAAACGTTTCTTAGAATGTTCACAGTTATGTTTCTGGAATGTATTCAAACGCAACGTTTTTTTTGAGACGCTTCTGAGGGCGGACATGCCGCATGTTCTGTACGGTTAACAAAAATGTTTCTGCACGTTACACTTAATGTTTCAAAGTAATAATTATTTCATCTCTGAAACATTTCTGTTACCGAATTTTGGTTAGTGGGTGTAGCCTTGTTGGAGATGGAGGATTATATAAGACACCTACCACAAAAGGCCAAAGAAAGGGAAAGGGACTGGAGCTTCTGCTCCGACTCAAGGGAAAAAATGGCTACTGTCCGATATGTTAACGTTTCTTGGCCAAGTGGATCACAAACGAGGGTAAGTTAATCCCGTATATTCAATTATTGGACTAAGTTCTTTTATTTTATAGAAGCTTATCTAACATTCATTGTAATGATACCAGCAGCACACAGGAAGTTGAAGGACTATTGGACGAATCCACAACAATGGAGGAAGGTGGTGCACCAACTACTTCCCAAGCTGTAAATGATTCTCCAACACAGAATGTTAATATAATGGATTCACTTCGAACCCCGAATAAACGTAAAAGACAAAATAAAAAAATTATAGAGATGATGGAATCTAGGCGCGCCGAGAGACAAGCTATCATTAATAGCATAAGTCAAAATCGTGATGATGAGATTGACTTATTTTTCAAGAGTATAGCAATGTCCATCAAGAAACTAAAACCAAATTTAATTAATGAAGCCAAAATGCGATCGTTGCAAATGGTTTTTGATTTAGAATATCGCAACGCACACCAAATCAGTATGCCATTAGGACCTTCAACATCACCCAGTACTAGTACTTATGCGACATCACCACCATTACGTGTGAATACCAACAATCATTCATCGGAACATGAGTCATTCGAATATACTTACACGAGAATAGCAAGAACTTTTGAATCGCTGTAATTGTTTTTTACTGTTATAAAATAAAAACATACATTATTACTGTATCTATATTTACTGCATTTTTATTTTACTTACCTAAGTGTTACGGCCAATTTCTCGTCAGGAGTTATAGAGTGCGGATATCTATTTGAAGAATCCTTCTTGAGATCTTCTTTGATGAGATCGAGGACATAATTGAACTGAGCAATATTTAACTTAAAGAACTCCCGAAATTTCTTGTTATCTTGTAATAAATGGCGATTGATAAGAGTTGTGAAAAAACCTTCCTCAAGCCTTGTTCTAAATATGGGATGTACTTCAGCGTTCTTCTCATCTATTACTTCTTGGAGTAAAATTTCTTTCTCTTCGTTTTCTTCCAATAAGAAGCTTAACAACAAATCGTGCTCACCCATTGTGCATGTTCACTTACTACAACAGCATCGTCATAACTGACGTTTCATAGGAAACAAAGGCGTCAATCGCGTATGTCGGCTGCTTCATAGGAATTGCACCTCTAGACAGAAACAAAGTCGAAATATAAGTACCCAACAAAATAAAAAATAACAATACCGAAGTAATACATATAAAAGAATTAAGGAAACCTACTAGCATTTCAGGATCCTCATCTCACTCAGACTACACCTAAATTGCATGACTAATAAAACCCGGACTTTCCCTCTCCAACATAGGCCGAGTATATAACAAAATAGACAGTTGGTCTTTTATACAAATATAACCAATATTATTAACTAGTTTTATTCTTTAGTAAGTAAGTATAATATTTTAGAGAAAGCTTTTAATAATAATTTTTATAGTAACGACTCTACTAATTGCTATAGAAGAGAATTTCGTAATTCATATAATATGGCAGAAAACTTAAATACCCTGTTGGCCTGGGTTGCTGAGCCCCAGGACAGACCCCCTAGGGGCTTTTCCAGATTTTAAGAATAAAGCAGACATTAAAAAAAAATCGAGAGATACTTTTGTCTGCCAAAACAGTGAAAGATAGAACAGTAAAAATGTCATGCAAACATAACAAACCAACAAATTGAAGATCTCAAATTAGCCTCAACTCTATCAATAACAGTTGACGTGGCCTGTGATATAAATATCAAATTTCTCTTTTTGTGCGATTCATCTCCATTACAGGCCCTCAAGAGGAACTTTTGGAGTTATTGTCAATCAAAGGGCAAACTCGTGGGATATAGCAAATACTGTAATGGAATGCTTCGAAAAACATCAAATTCCCTTAAAAAAAAATTGTCTCCGATTTCAACAGACGGAGCGAAAAGAATGACAGGTGCAAGAAATGGGTTTGTCGCTATTTTAAGAGAAAAAAATTAATCACGAGATACTTATTTACCATTGTATTATTCATCAGGAAGCAACAATTAGTGCGGAAAATTCCATTTTTGTTCAAAATCTACGGCTTTTTGCAACCACTTTTATTATTTTATCACGGTCATTTCATAATATTTCAGGAAATTGAGCATGATACGGAATTTGATAATGGTACAGAAGAAACAAATTTATTGCACCCTGAATTGTGCACGGAAACACCGGAAGTTGAAAAAATGTACTTTTTAATATGTTACAGGAAAACAACATACAGTGTCGGATGTTCTAAAAGAGTGCAAGTATTTACAACAAATAGATGATAATTCTTTTTTTCTTAAAACAAAAACATTCTTATTATGGGCAGATTCAGCTAGGAATGTCCTTATTTAATGTAAAATCATGTGATTTTATCATTTATTCTTCATTTGATAAAAGTGTATATGTTATAAATATTCAGCATGACCTTGAATTTTCAAAAAATATGTTATATACATTAAAAAATATTTATTTTTCAAAAATGTTACATAATATTTGTGAAAATAAAGATTATATAAAGTAAACAGTGTATTTTTTATACTTACATTTAAGTAAACGCACTCTTCACTCTATACCGATAACTTACCGATTACTATACATATTTTCATCTTTCATCTGGAGAAGTGCACTAAAATCTTACATACATGTAAAGCTAAAAAAGACTCCTGCTACATATTATACCATATCGATCATTTGCAGTTAGCAGTCTTTTTTTATCATCAAAATGTATTTTTAATTTTTAAAATTTATCAGCCGCCAAGACAGGCGACGATAAATTAGTCAAACAACATAAAATAAAAACTATTTCCTCCGACTTTGGAATTAAATGCAAAGGAATTTTTTGTGATAAGATTTTAAACATTTTAATTCTTTGGTTGATCCTCTCAATATGTACTCTTGCTCTTGCAATTTCTACGTTATACTTTGCTTCGTCGGGTGATAACTGTTTTTTGTTCGTTAGGAAAGGGGGCCTAATGATTTTTAATATGGTACAATTTACATATATCGTCTATCTGAAATCTCTTATCTACCATTACTGCTTTTCCCATCTCTATTTTATTTACCAAACCACTTTGTTCAAAAATCTTCGTATCTGATGCCCTTCACACTAAGCACGACTGACAAAGTAATCAATCCGCAGGACTTACACCAATTAAAAATTTATTGTGTGATTTGATTATATTGCGAGTACAATCTAAGTCTACAACATAAACATCGTGGCTTCTCAACAACTATTTCCGTACAGTCTAAAACTACTTGGACGTCAGAAAATTGATGAAAGCATGTAGGTAAATGCTTTTTTACATTGTCTGCACTTAACCATTGCAAAGCTGGCTTCAGTGCATTTGATAAGGCAGATAGAACATTGAATATTATGTTTTTAATAGTGTTAGCATTAACACAGTCAAATAAAGTGACAGCACTACATACGAGACGTTATGTTTTAATTTATCATTGTTAATATTATACGTTCTTTCACTGACAATACACTTTTTTCAAATTGTCTTCTAACATTTTAGTTAACCCTTCCAATAATTTTAGGGTGTATAATCCTGTTAAACTGCACCGTTTTTTTTATCAGAATCAATTAGATCGCAAAGAGAAAAATGAAAATTAGAAGTTGTCACCTGCACGGATTTATTTGTAAATAATTTTGGTTGTGGTGTACAGATAGTGTTCTCTGTTGCAATTTTTAACATTGTTTCAGCTACTTCTCTTCCTCTATCGTGTAGCTGGTAGTTAAAAATTATTAGCACAATCAGTAAGTGTCAGTCGAAGTTTCATTTTCCACAATATTAATAATAGATTTCCTTTCACGATATGGTCTTGATTTAATTTTATGGAATGCTTCAGTTCAGGCAAGTTACGACTTGGCACAGCAGTTTTCTTCAAAATGTGCTTAGATTTGTTTAATACTGAAAAGAAAGATATTGGTATTGAATTATTACAAGTTATTATTTGTTTACCAGATGGGTAGAAATCTTCAGGTAAAAAATGTAGAGAACAAACTTCATAAAAGGAGAAACTTTTTCCCATTAACAGTTTTTTTCCCATGCCATTTTCTATCAATTTTTTGTTGAAATCCATTCTTCATGATCCAGTAAACATAACTAGAACCTTTCCTTGGAAATAAATGAAAACTTAATTCTGGACATTTCCAAGCAGTACTGTTACACGCACACACGCACGCACGCACGCACTTACGAGAGTATCTATCACCTCAAGCGTCGGTTATAGCGGAACAACATAAATTCTATACAAGAGTACAAGGGGAAGGTGAAGCAATTCAATGTTATGCGGCGGAATTACGAAAACTTACCACAAATTGCTATTTTACTTGTTACACATGTAAAGCTTCAACAATCGAAACTCATTTACGCGCGCAATTTATACGAGGGGTACGAGATACAGAAATACGCGAAAGATTACTACAACAGAAGAATCCGACAATAGAAGACGTTATTCAAATTGCAAAATCGATGGAAATTTCAAGGAAAGAATACAGTTTAATGCAAACACCATCTGCGCAGAGCAATCAAGGTCAAGTAAACGTTATCAATAGAAGAGCTCGAGAAGAAAAGGGAAACGCAACCTCTGCAAATAAAAGTACAAAGAGAAAAATACAGAATTTGATAGGAAAATGTTTTCGATGTGGGAAACCCGACCATAGAGCTACAAATTGTATATTACAAGACCTTATGCGGAAATTGCAACAAGAAGGGACACTTACAAGCAGTTTGCTTAAAACGAAAGGTTAAATACGATCACAAACGAGTAGAACTCGATGATGAAAACCCTACCGATGGCGATCAATCAGCGAGCGATGGCGATTCCTATGGGGAAGATATCTTGATAGGACAATTACAGATCAATTCGGTATCGACCGATAAGATAATGTTACCTGTACGTATAAACGGTAACAACTGCAAGATGGAGCTGGATACAGGAGCTGCAATTTCCACAATTTCATACAGCCTATTCAAGAAAATGTGCCCAAATACATGTATCAGGGCCACAACTACCCAGTTAAGAACATACACAGGAGAAGTTATTGAACCTGTTGGTACCTCAAGAGTTAAAATTCAGTACAAGAATCAGAAAATAACCGGGTAAATATACGTTTTACAGGAGGAAGTTGATCCAATATTTGGACGTAGTTGGCTGAAGAATATTAACATTGATTGGAAAGAAATTCGGGAAGTAAATTTACATACCAAAGGCAACACATCGCAAGAATTGGAAAAATTGTTGATGGAGTACGAAGACATTTTAACTGATGACCTAGGGCAAATTCCAAATTATGTTTATAAATATCGCTTGACAAATGATAATACGACTCCAATATACATCAAACCACGACCGATACCATATGCTTTAAGGAATGAGGTAGAAGAAGAACTAACTAGAATGGAAAACGGACCATGCTCAATGGGGAACACCCATTGTTCCCATTGCTAAAAGAAATGGCAAGATTAGGCTATGTGCAGCTTATAACACAACAGTGAATAAAGTAATCCAAGATGACTGCTACCCAATACCCAGAATTGAGGATTTACTAAACAAACTCAACGAAGGTAAATACTTTTGTACTTTAGACATCCAGAACGCACCTACATATGACTGTTGACGAAGAGAGTGCAACTATGCAAGCAATTTCTACTCACCGAGGGGTATATAAGGTAAAACGCTTTATGTTTGGAGTGAAGACGGCACCCGCAGGTGTAACCTACACCTATAACAGCTTACAAAGCTGTATCACAGAGGTAAAGTGTCGTAAGTTCAGTTTTGCCCAATATCAAGTGTATACGATTTTCTTAATCTGCAATTACAGAAGATGGTATACCTAGACTTCATAATGGGCTTACGACACTTTACCTCTATGGTACAAAAATGATTCAAATGATTACGTTTAAAAAACGTTTCTTAGAATGTTCACAGTTATGTTTCTGGAATGTATTCAAACGCAACGTTTCTTTTGACGCTTCTGAGGGCGGACATGCCGCATGTTCTGTACGGTTAACAAAAACGTTTCTGCACGTTACACTTAATGTTTCAAAGTAATAATTATTTCATCTCTGAAACATTTCTGTTACCGAATTTTGTTTAGTGGGTGTAGCCTTGTTGGGTACGGCCTACCAAAATCTAACGTAGCGGTCAAATGTGCAATCAATATTGATCTCTATGTTCGCTTTTGGTGACCAGTACCAATCTAATAATTTACTTCTAACGAAGTAGTGGCTCTTTCAATTTTTCGAATCCATTGCAGCTCAAGATTGCAAAAAAGAGATGGAGGAATATATAAGACACCTACCACAAAAGGCAAAAGAAAGGGAAAGCTTCTGCTTCGACTCAAGGGAAAAAATGGCTACTGTCCGATATGTTAACGTTTCTTGGCCAAGTGGATCACAAACGAGAGTAAGTTAATCCCGTATATTCAATTATTGGACTAAGTTCTTTTATTTTATAGAAGCATATCTAACATTCATTGTAATGATACCAGCAGCACACAGGAAGTTGAAGGACTATTGGACGAATCCACAACAATAGAGGAAGGTGGTGCACCAACTACTTCCCAAGCTGTAAATGATTCTCCAACACAGAATGTTAATATAATGGATTCACTTCGAACCCCGAATAAACGTAAAAGACAAAATGAAAAAATTATAGAGATGATGGAATCTAGGCGCACCGAGAGACAAGCTATCATTAATAGCATAAGTCAAAATCGTGATGATGAGATTGACTTATTTTTCAAGAGTATAGGAATGTCCATCAAGAAACTAAAACCAAATTTAATTGATGAAGCCAAAATGCGATCGTTGCAAATGGTTTTTGATTTAGAATATCGCAACGCACACCAAATCAGTATGCCATTAGGACCTTCAACATCACCCAGTACTAGTACTTATGCGACATCACCACCATTACGTGTGAATACCAACAATCATTCATCGGAACTTGAGTCATTCGAATATACTTACACGGGAATAGCAAGAACTTTTGAATCGCTGCAATTGTTTTTTACTGTTATAAAATAAAAACATACATTATTACTGTATCTATATTTACTGCATTTTTATTTTACTTACCTAAGTGTTACGGCCAATTTCTCGTCAGGAGTTATAGGGTGCGCATATCTATTTGAAGAATCCTTCTTGAGATCTTCTTTGATGAGATCGAGGACATAATTGAACTGAGCAATATTTAACCTAAAGAACTCCCGAAATTTCTTGTCATCTTGTAAAATGGCGATTGATAAGAGTTGTGAAAAAACCTTCCTCAAGTCTTGTTCTAAATATGGGATGTACTTCAGCGTTCTTCTCATCTATTACTTCTTGAAGTAAAATTTCTTTCTCTTCGTTTTCTTCCAATAAGAAGCTTAACAACAAATCGTGCTCACCCATTGTGCATGTTCACTTAATCATCACTACAACAGCATCGTCATAACTGACGTTTCATAGGAAACAAAGGCGTCAACCGCGTATGTCGGCTGCTTCATAGGAATTGCACCTCTAGACAGAAACAAAGTCAAAATATAAGTACCAACAAAATAAAAAATAACAATACCGAAGTAATACATATAAAAGAATTAAGGAAACCTACTAGCATTTCAGGATCCTCATCTCACTCAGACTACACCTAAATTGCATGACTTAAATAAAAATCCCGGACTTTCCCTCTCAACATAGCGACAGAGAGATAAACAAATAGACAGTTGGTCTTTTATACGAATATAACCAATATCATTAACTAGTTTTATTCTTTAGTAAAGTAAGTATAATATTTTAGAGAAAGATTTTAATAATAATTTTAATAGTAACGACTCTACTAATTACTATAGAAGAGAATTTCATAATTCATATAATATAGCAGAAAACTTAAATACCCTGTTGGCCTGGGTTGCTGAGCCCCAGGGCAGACCCTCTCCCAGAGTCTTAGGCCGCCGTGTTCGAGACCTTTTTGGTGCCATAATAATTCGCGAAATCAGTATCTAAAATAAACTCTCCGGTGAGCTTATTCCACAGGTATTTAATTATCTTTTTTTAAATTTTGTTATAATTTTGTGTTTAATGCTTTATTTTTACTCAAAATGCAATATTTTTTTTAGGTGGCCAGCATTGCTACTAAGAAAAAGCCAAGAAAAACGGAAGATGAAAACCGTGAATTCAAAGTGGAGTGGACAGAAAACTTTGCATTTATCCAAAACTTAGATGGTCTTCTGACGTGTCTTATTTGTCAAGAAAAAAGGCACATAACAAAAAATCTTATCTAGAAAAGCACTTTACGACTAAACACGTATCATTTAGTACCAAATATTCGGTTGGTGATGCAAGGAAGAAAGCAGTCCAGGAACTCCAGAAGAGACAAGATAGGTCAGCTTTAGTTTTTAATCACTGGTGCCTTGTTGTATTATAAGTGCATCCGAGGGCTTTTCCAGCTTTAAGAATAAAGCAGACATTAAAAAAATTCGAGAGATACTTTTGTCTGCCAAAACAGTGAAAGATTAGAAACAGTAAAAATGTCATGCAAACATAACAAACCAACAAATTGAAGATCTCAAATTAGCCTCAACTCTTATCAATAACAGGTTGACGTGCCTGTGATATAAAATATCAAATTTCTCTTTTTTGCGATTCATCTCCATTTACAGGCCTTCAAGAGGGACTTTTTGGAGTTATTGTCAATCAAAGGGCAAACTCGTTGGGATATAGCAAATACTGTAATGGAATGCTTCGAAAAACATCAAATTCCCTTAAAAAAAAATTGTCTCCGATTTCAACAGACGGAGCGAAAAGAATGACAGGTGCAAGAAATGGGTTTGTCGCTATTTTAAGAGAAAAAATTAATCACGAGATACTTATTTACCATTGTATTATTCATCAGGAAGCAACAACGTTTAAAGACTCGCGTAATTAAAATAATATGGTATTACTTTGTATTTTATTCTATACTTTTGTCTATTGTATGTTACAAAACGCCGATCAGCAATTCCCACGGTCCTCTCAAATAGGACGTCTGAAAGTCAGAAAAATAACGCCTTCGGCATACTTGCGCCCTCCTGTAAAGAGAAGCGAAACTAGTTATCGGTGCGACATGACGTCACAATCAAAGTTGATAAAAACCCTTAACATTGCGGTTTACAATTAATTAATTCCGTGGACTTCGTTACAGCTAAAGTAAAAGCACGCGTTCCCTTCGTATCGGGCGTTTCTAAATCTTAAAATTAAAACTTCTCATCTTAGTTTTTGCAATCAAAATACGCTTAAAATTCGAGAACAGGAAGCACAAGCTTTCCTCGAGAGGTGTTTTCTTTTGTGATAAAATTCATGAAAATTACCCCCTTTTCTTGGCTTAAAAAGATTGTGAGTGTTGTGTAAAGTTTTGTGCCTTAAAATTTGGATTACGAGAAGAATTATTTTTTCCCCACGTCGGCTGGTAAGATGTTTAAAATCTCTGCTTAAAACTAACCAAAGCAATTACGTGAAAACCGTAACTCGTTCGCTCTCTCTCCCTCTCCCTTAATAAATAATTTGAAAGTAAGAATTACTAGAATTTAAGTTAAGTAAAGCCTAAAAAAATTCATCTAAATAGTTGTGTTTTGTTTTGTCATTTGCTTGATATTTTATTAAATTCGTAGATTGTTAGCTTAACTCAATCGTCACAAAAGAAATTCGTTAAAACAAAATTGTATTTTGTTCATTCTAGTTCACTTGTTATTTTATTTAATTGTGTAGTTTGTTAGTTTTTTTTAATGTCTTAAAATATTCAATATATGATTGTTAAAAAATATAAGTCGTTCTATTATTTCGCAATTTAAAAGAAGTTCAGTTGAACCCTTAGTAAAGACCCGGGAGGAAGACAATTTTGTAAGAGAAAGCCGGCGAGAAGGGAAAATCAGCAATCTTTAGGCTAACTAACGGCCCTGCTTCGACTGACGGTGGAAAACACAGTTGGGAAAACATCTTTGGCTAAAATTACTAAAACCATTCGCTACCGAACAAAAAGTTTGTTTCCCAGCAGTGGCTCGCCGATCAAAAGACCAGGAGGGGTTGTCTGCGAGACGGAAGTTGGCGTGTCTTATTTGAATTTGGGCTGGCCATCCCCAAAAGTTTCGAGACAAGAAAACCCGTTCCGTTACACTATAAAAAAAAGTAAAGCAACAAAAAGAAAATTAACCGAGGCAAAGCTAATCAAAATTCGAGTGGACGAAGCTGTTGAGGTTCTAAAAAAAGTTGCGTCACAATCTACAGAATCCACTTCTCTATTGGCTAAAGATCATTTGAAAATGTTCACAACTTTGCTTCTGGCAAAGTTAAGAGGATTGGAAGAAAATATACAGGAAATAGCCATGCACGAAATCGATAATTTTCGACTGAAACATCTCACTCTACAGCGAGACTTTGAATCTGAAGTCCTTCCGGGCTACCCTACCTCAACCCTATTACGGGCTAATCAAAATATTGCTCTAAATAGAGTTTCCATTCGGGGAAAAAAGTGGTATTTTCTACTTACTAAATTGGAAATTATTGGGAAACCAATAAACTCATTTTATATGCAATCGCTAAAGAGGTAAGAGGAAATAATTAAAGAAGATTGAGAATTGAACAAGCCAAGAAAACAACTCTCTATTAAGAAGTTAATTTTAGCACTGTCTGCGCAAATGACCGAAGTGAAATATTTTGTGCTCAATGAAGAACTGTTTAAGATAGTGGATAATGCTCACAAAGAATGTGGTCATGCCGGAAGAGATATCATGATTAAAGCACTGAGCAAGAAATATGCTAACGTAACTCGTGAATGCATTACATTTTACTTAGTGCTTTGTGAAGCCTGTCACAAATAGAAAAATAATAATAATAAAATAAACGTTAAACCTTTGCTATTTCGAGAAGTAAATCGACATGGAGACATGTCCTGAAGATGATTTCAAATATATCCTTAATTACCTGTATTATCTCTCGAAATATCTGCGGCCATTGAAAACAAAAAGAGCAGAAGAGGTCGTTTATAGTTTAATAAACATTTTTTTTGCATTTTAGGTGCTCCTTCTGTGTTGCAGTGCGATAATGGACGTAAATTTGCAAATCGAATTGTTGAAGAGTTGCAGGTGATGTGGCCACGATTGACCATAATCCACGGAAAACTACGGCATTCCAAAGCCAGGGAAATGTAGAGAGGTCTAGCCAGGACGTTTGCATGGAGGATAATAAAACCGAAAGCTGGAGTCAGCGTCTGCGTTTCTGCTAGTTACAGCAAGTGCATATCACAGTGGAATTCGACAAACTCCATTTGAAGCAATGTTCGGTAAGTAATGGCTAACTTGCTGTTTATGCGAATAAATCTTTGATTTCGTTATTTTTAGGAAGAAAAGCTCATGTTGGTATTCAGACTTTACCGGATTCGGTGAAAAAATGTACTGCAAACTGAAGATAAATTAAAGAAGCGCTTTCTGCGGTTAATTCCAATGAAAGTGAAGAAACGATACTCTGGCCAAGTATCAAAAAACTGACACTGAAAACAATAATACCAAACCACAGTCCAGCTCTGCGGAAAACTTATTACTTATACTGCTATTAGCGCAAAGGAAACTTCAGGTACTCACAAGTGCACAAGCTGTGTTGAAAATGTTCATGTGATTTGTGCTCAAAGTACCAGTAAAAACGATGTTAGATACGGTAGGGTAGTACGTATTTATGAATAAATATTTTATGCTCTTCAGTGGTGGGAATTAGTTTTAAATTATAGTTTTGGCATGGTTAGGGTATATAAATGGATATTTAAAGTATAGATCTTTAATGTAATTACTATTGGTTAGAATAATTAGGATTAAGTTATTATTAAGTATTCGAATAGATACTGATGTTTGTTTTCAGGTCATTACTTCTTTCTTGTTTCAACTTCCTATTTATGATGTGTGAAAAAGGGAGCAGCTACGTAAAGACGGCACCGCTGTCGGCATTAAGGAAGCGTGGAGGCTGCTTCTTCGGCACTCAGAAGAATAATAATAATTTGTCGACTATCAGTAACAAGATCCTCCCAGAGTAAGGTTTTTGCCATGGGTTTTCCCTTACTCCTTAGCGAATGCTGGGAGATAATTAATAGATTTTTTAAATTATTAAATTAAATTAAAAGATAATAAATAAAAGTCGTTCCATGAACGCAAATATTCAAACAATTGTTAGCTGACAGATTTATAGTAGACTCGCGATAATGTCAATTAATCACATTTCACATAAAGTAGTATTGTAGTAATTGCGAGGCTACTGTATTATATTTTTGCTATTAATAGGGATGGTACGACCTGCTCCTTATGCCGGAGCTGGTGCACCTGCTCCGACTCCGGCTTTGAACCTGGTGCAAGAAATCAGGTTCAGGTCTACAGGTCTTCTTTAAATTGTAGTATGTGATATCAAAAAAAAAAAAAAAAAAAGGTCGTCGGTTCTGTAAAAAAAAGTCAAAAAAAAAAAAAAAGGTCATTAGCTTTTGTCATTAGGCACATCATTGGAGAAAGAAGTTAAAAAAAAACGATTTCTATATGAACAGTTTGTTAATTAAGTTTAGAAGACTGCGGTTGCGGAGCGAGTGCATGGTGCAAAACCTGCTTTTTTACGGGTGCACCAACTTGGTGCGAAACCTGCTTTTTTACGGGTGCACCAACTTGGTGCACCAACTCCGATCAGCGAACCAGTTCCAAAAGAACAGGTCCGATCCGGAGCAGCCATCCCTAGCTATTAACAATCACAGGGCAATTGTTCAGTTAGAGTAGAAACATTTCAATTGTTATGGAATCCATATAATACTTAGAATAGATAGCCTCGTGTAGTACCTTAGTGGAGTACGGGGTTGGAACGATTTGTAATTATTTAGCTTTTCATAAATAAAGTAGAAACGATGCCGAAGAGTTTTGGGAATCAGTTTTATGCCTCAGCTGCGCACAGAAAATAACTGCTACTGTTAATAAAGAAATCTACAAGTGATTGAAGATTCAAGTAGAGAAGATGAAGCTGCTGTCATAAAAAGTTTCCGGAAATTTCGGTAGGGGGGTCAGTTACAGTGCCACTTTCGAATTTATATCGAGGCAAAGGAGATGCCTGTAACGTACTAAGTGTTGTAATAGAAAAGACTGCAGATGGTTTTTACAAAATCGGTACTGATGAAATCAGGTAAAATCGGTAAAATCAGTTCTCTGTACGCGAGGAACCAAATTCAGAGTTGCAAGGAAGAATTTCTGGATATCGAAGACGTTGCGAATAGAGAACTATTACTTCGAGAAATTAGTGGTCACAGTTCTGCATTTGGAGGGCAAGGTTTTCAAAAGTGTAATTGTACTATGAAATGCACCACTAACTCCTATAAATGTAAAACGGCAAAATTACTATGCAATTCTAACTGTTACGATTCGACATCTTGTGCTAATAAGTGACATAGTAAAATTTATTCCAATGTACAGTCATGTTAATATGTATTAGGCACTTCAAAGGAAACCCGGTATTATAAAATTGCTGGGTATTTTGAGTAAATTGTAGAAATAGATGTATGCGAAAGGGATTATAATAAATGCGTAAGGAAGATTTATGACAGCAATAAAATAGTAATTCATTTTGCAGAACAAATATTGTATTTTGACTATTAGTTCTTAGAGGGCACTGAAGTAAAACACTTATAAATCGCCAGTTTTTCGCTAGATTATATCTAGCTAAGTTGCAGTAGTAGACGATTTGATAACGTTTTGTGATTATGTCTAAGAAACACGAACTAACCATGGCAGAACGAGGCCAAATTGTTTTACTTAGTACACCAGGTATGACATAAAGTGCAATTTTAAAAAGTGTTAAACGGTATAAAGATACCGGAGGTTACAAAAATAGACCTAAATCCGGAAGAAAACGACGAACCACGGCAAGAACAGATCGCCGTTCAGAACGAATGGCTTTACAAGACCGACGAAAATCGTTGAAATAGTTAAGTAGTGAGCTGTGGATGCTACATGGGGTTTCTCTGACCCTAGGTTCGGTAAGAAGGCGACTGAAGGCAAATAATTTACATGGACGCATAGCCCGAAAAAAAGCCGTACTTAACTACAACGCATTGAAAAACACGTTTGGAATGGTCCAGAAAGTACGCGGATTGGACGGAGGAAGAATGGTCACGTGTAATCTTTTCTGATGAATCTAACATGGAGGTATGTTTCTTCTCTCTTCTTATACAGTTGTTTTTTACATCAATTTACGTAACGTAATTTTATAAACGTCCTATTTAATTACATTTGTTGTTTTTTTCTTCTTTTATTGCAGCTTTTCGGACGTTCTGGGGCACAATTTGTACGACGACGGCCCGGAGAAGAATATTTACCACAATGCATTGTACCAACAGTAAAATACGGTGGTGGTAGTGTGGTGGTAGTGTTAGGTCGAAAATTCGAATTGCGCGCGCTAAGAGCGAAATGCTATATTTCACTTTTACCACCCCGCTATCAGTCTCGTTGCAACCGCTGAGTAAAGAAGGTGGTAGAGGTGAGCTCATTTAATACATGTTATCTATATGTAATCTACATTATATGTATACTTATTTATAGGTGTTTATTTGTAAATTAATATTAATATAATATTAAGAAAACCAACCTAGTTTCATTGGAGCTGTTTGCAAGCCCACGTTCGAAATAAAATACATAACAAAATGGCGACGAAGATGGCAGTTCCGATGTTTCCAGAATTCAACGGGGAAAATGAAGATTTCGACTTCATTGCATGCATGGGACCTCAGATATACACGCAATTAAAGACATTGTCTATACCTAAAAATCCGGTAGATTTATCTTTTAATGAAATTAATAGATTGCTGACGGGGCATTTCAACCCGAAACCTTTAGTATGCACCGAGAGACAGAAATTTCGTAACAGGAAACAAGGGGAAGGGGAGTCATTCTCCAATTTTTTAAGTGCATTAAAGCACTTATCTCTCAATTGCGGGTTCGAAGGGGAAGCCCGTTTGAACGAAGAACTCCACGATCAAATAATATTTGGCATTCAAAATGAGAATACTCAAAATTACTTTTTACGAACACCAAACCTTACGCTGGCTGATGTAAAGAAAGCATTAGCAGACGAACAAGCAGTTCAGGGGGTAAGCCAATTTAAAAACATTGATTACAGTAGAGTCAGAAAGTTACGATTTTGCACAATCTTTAAAGAAATTGATTACCAGAACTAAACAACCAAGAGAATCGTGGGATGAGTATTTCTTTGCGAGAATGGAATTAATACGGGTTTGCAAAATTGAGGGTAAAGATGCGGTTTCATGCGTCATCGATGGTATGGGAAATGTAACCGTCCAAACAGGCGCAAAAGCTGGCAGATACAATACACCGGAAGATCTGTGTACCGAGTATTTATCTACATTGCCAAATAGTAACGATAGTTTCCATTATAATGAAGACACTAGAAATAAGCGCTTTGTTCCGACACGCAGCAGACCAGGTAAAGTACGGAATCAGTCGTAAGAAAAATCGTTTGACAAGATAAAATGTTTTAATTGTCACGAAACCGGACATATGGCTACTAAATGCAAAAAAAAAAAACCTACAAATGAATGCAATAAGTGTAAAAGATTGGGGCATAGTACATCGGAATGTAGACGTACATTCGCGATTGTATCAACAATTGAATATGATGAACATACGAATAAAGAATATTTTGTAGATTGCAAAATAAACGGTAACAACTTACGCGGATATCTAGATACCGGTGCCACAGGTGTTATTATTAGGAATACAGAAGCGGCTAATTTTAACTTGAATTTAGAACCTTGCCTTACGATTATCACGGGATATAGTGTCGGGAGAACTAGGGCGCTTGGACAGTGTAAAGCGATTGTAGAAGTAGACTTGGCTAAGATAGAGACGAATATCATTGTTGTTGATAATGAAATACAATACAAAATACAATACTCATAGGACAACCAGTATTAAATCATCCCGATGTTACTATGGTAATAAATCAGGGTAAAATTCGGATTTTCAACAAGGATTTGGCAGAGCTCCCCGGAATGGAACAACTACCACCAAAAAAGATTCCTCTACGAGCTGTTAAGGAAACAGTAATACCACCAAATTACGTAGGCCACATTGAGGTGACGTCTGATTACAAACGAGAAGTGTTTGTCGAAGGGCAGTATCGACCGAGGCCAGGGTTAGAACACTACTTGGAAGAGATGGTGACAACATCCGAAGGGGTAGTAGCTGTAGCTAATTTATCGAGTAACACTTTGGTTATTATGCCAAATCAGCTGATGCCCAGAGCAGAACCATGCTGTTTAGATACAGTAGCCCAGGAAACCATCCGTGATGGAGATGTACTGGCTACATCGATTTTATATATTGACGTATAGGAGATGTAAAATAGAGATGTAAATGCGATAATCTATTATTTATATGCCTGCGATGTACCTGATACAGAACACAAACTATATAACAATTCTATGTATCTGGTATATAACATATTATATATTAACATGGTGAGCATGTAAGACAGATACATGAATACGATATCTATTATTTATATGCCTGTGATGTACCTGATACAGAACACAAACTATATAACAATTCTATGTATCTGGTATATAACATATTAACATAGTCAGGATGTAAGACAGATATATGAATACGATATCTATTATTTATATGCCTGTTATGTAGCTGATAAAACATCAGGGAACATAAACTATGTAACAATTCTGCGTATGGTACATATTTTTTTATCGAAATGTGGCGTCACTAGAGATTTCATACACCCCAAAGCTCGCTCTGCATCTTCTTCAAATTCTTGTCTATGTCGTCTAGGTCTAGAAATGGTCTAGAATATGTGCAATAACGTGTATCAGCTCGTGTGCATCGAATATATCTAGTGATAACTTCCAAGGGAATTGCCAAAATTTCAATTTTCTGCTGTTCATTGAAGGTAAGTGATCAACACAGTTAATTTTGTAGGTTAAGCTGTTTTTGTTTTTGAAAAGTTTTAACTCATTATATCAGTTGCTAGGTTAGGTTAGTCACTTTTGCGGTCAAATTTTATTGGTATTTGCTAGGTATATGTAAATATACTACATATTCTTACTTTTTAGATCAGAAATTCCAGTACTTTATTGGTTAATACAATGGTCTTTTAATTTTCAAAGATTGTTAAGGTTTTGTAACACATACTACAAACGGTTGCTGAAGTCAAATTAGATGTTTAAAACGAACTCTCTATAAAATAGGATGGGTATTGTGAAGAAGTAAGAATTTGAAATATTTTAGAAGAAAAATGCTACATACTATTTGGAACACCGATTGACAGTAAATCACAAACCCTACAATTATTCCTCAGTCCTAGCCATCACCAACTAATGGATATGGTATCTGAGTACATCTTCGCAAGACATCTCATAATGTGATCCTTCGCTCCTCGGCCATCAATGCCAATGACGTCAGTGTGGGCAAATTTTTTTTATACCTTAAAACATGTCTCCATTTTATCCACATATATTTTTAAATTATGGTATTCGAATATCATATGATTAATAACCGAAATGGAATTTGAATGTGTAGCTGCAGAATAGCTCAGGCTTTCTGAACAACGATGAACGAGAAACGGTGTACAAAAAATTATGTATGTATGTATTTTTAACTTATATCATTAAAAACTAGTTTCATATAACTTGTGTTATTTTCTATACATTTTTTTTTTTGGTTTTAGGTTGAAACTGTGTTCTGCAACTGCTTCTGGCCGACGTATCGTTCCAGCTCGTATGAGATATCTTTGAAGCTGCTACTTATGTTGCGGTTGAACCACAGTTTCAGCTGTGCAGCAACATTAGTACCAATACCAAAAGATGTCTTATTCAAGTGAGGAGGAAATGTCGGTCACAGGTATTTGCAGGACACGGTTTCAACCCTGAAACCGAGTTATCGTGTCGATGTAACGTTGATATCGCCAGCATATACCTATTCAATATCGTCGGCATATACCTATTCAATATCGCTGGCATATACCTATTCAATATCGCCAGCATATACCTATTCAATATCGCTAGTATATTCTCTGAATGTGTACTTGTTGCAGACATAAGTCTCAACATGTAAGGCGCATGCATGTTACTGAGTACATCACCAGGCTTGCGATATGTACATATCTACATCGCAGCGATGTACCTGATACATAACTTGGTTTCTTGGGTAGGTACCGAAGCACAGGTGAGTGTTTTAAATGTTACTTCACAGAATAATAATAATTTTACTCTGGAGGATTTAATCCTCAAATAGATTCAAATTTGCGTTTGATAGATTGCCTAACCTTTTAAATCTTTTGAATGAATTTAGAGATTGCTTCGCAGCAAATACTAAGAATGGGTAAGACTAAAGATATAGAATGTCATAAATCTCTTAGATGAAAACCAGTGACTTATAGACCGTATAGATTATCATTTTCTGAACGCAAAATTGTACGTGGTATTGTTCAAGATTTTTTAGATAATAATGTAATTCGGGACTCTGAGTCCCCTTATTGAAGCCCTATACTACTGGTGAAAAAGAAAACCGGAGAAATACGAATGTGTATAGATTATAGAGCATAAATGCTAAAACTATTAAGGAAAATATCCGTTGCCAAGAGCAGATGATCATTTAGATCATTTAGGTTTGGACTTAGCTTCTGGATATTGTCAGATACCGATGGCGGAAGATTCAATTGCAAAACTGCATTTGAGACCCTTGATGGTCACTATGAATATCTGTTTCTATTTCTTTCGTACTACAATAAAATATTTAGAGCATGAAATAAGCGCAGCAGGTATACGACCTGGAGAGAGGAAAACTGCGGCAGTAATGAACTTTATCGTACCCAGGAACGTCCATGAGGTGCGGCAGTTCATTGGCTTGAATAGCTATTTCAGGAAAATTATAAAGGGTTTTGCAACGTTGGCAAAACCGCTGACGATGCTGACTACGAAAGATGTGACTTTGGTATGGGCGGAGCCACAACAAGAGGCTTTTGAGACACTAAAAGGTGTCTGCCTGAAAACCCTGTTTTAGCAATATGCAATCCCCAGGCTGAAACGGAACTGCATACTGATGCGTCAAAGTGGGGCATCGGCAGTATCTTGATGCAAGTGCAGCAAGATGCGACACTAAAACCAGTAATGTATTGTAGTCGTTAGACAACAAAAGAGGAGCAACGTAATCATTCCTATGAGTTGGAAACGTTGGCGGTTGTATGCAGTATTAAACAGTTTCGCGTATATCTTTTAGGAATGAAAATTAAAGTAGCAACCGACTGTAATGCACTACGTATAACACTGTCAAAGAAAGATCTAGTTCCTCGTATTGCACGCTGATGGTTAACAACTCTTGAATTCGACTATTCTATAGAATATAGACCAGGTACAAAGATGTCGCACGTTGACGCTTTGAGTCGAAATCCGGGAGTTGTTGAACACCAAGAGAGTGTAGAAAGTCTACACGTGAACATAAACGAGGATATCTAGATATTGGCAGCTCAACGATCTGATAACAGACTGAAATACATACTGGAAGTGTTGGAGAGAAAGCCTGACGATCGAGAGGAGAAATGTATTCACGAGGAATGCGAAATTTCAGATGGTCGATTGTTTAGAAAAACCAAAAGTGGTTTAAAGTGGGTAGTACCACGAAATGGAAGAAAGCAAATTATAATGTATCATCATGATGACAAAGGTCATCTATGGTTAGAGAAAACACCCAATTCCATCTCCGAGAACTACTGGTTCTCTGGCATGCGAAGGTATGCTCAAAAGTATATAAGGAGATCTTTGAGTTGTTTGTATAATAAGGAAGCCACTGGGAAACGTCCTGGGCTCTTAAATCCTATAGAAAAAGTTTCTATGCCTATGGATACATTACACATAGATCATTTAGGTCCTTTTGTGAAGAGCAAAAGGAAGAATTGCTATCTGGTAGTGGCAATAGATTGGTTTACCAAGTTTTGTTTCATGAAAGCCGTATCGAGTACTAAGGTAAGTCCTGTTCTAAATTTTTAAGAGAGTATTATTGACACTTTTGGTGTACCAAAGAGAATAATAACCGACAGAAGCACGGCTTTCACGAGCAAAGCGTTTGGTGATTTTTGCAAAACGTTGGGAATCAAAGTGATTCTGCCACGCCACGAGCCGACGGGCAAGTGGAACGTTATAACAGAACGATTCGGTCGTCTTTATCTGCAACGGTGACAGATGAAGAACGATGGGATGAATGTGTAAGTAAAGTGAGATTTGGCCTGAATTCAACGGTAAATTCAGCCACGGGAAAGACTTCCTACGAATTGCATTTTGGCTACAGACTACGAGGTGTAGCTGATGCGTATTTAAGCAATGAGGTGTCGAAAACAGATCGACATGTGCAACTTACGAAACGCGTGAAGAGGCCGTAACTCAAATACGAAAAAAGCAAAGAGAGATGAAAGAGAGATATGATAGGAAACGTTCCAAGCTACCTATGTATGACGTAGGCCAACAAGTACTCGTACGACGAGTACCAAATATGAATGATGGCAAAAGCAAAAAGTTGCTGCCCAAGTATGTTGGTCCATATGTAGTGACCAAAATTTTACAGAATGATAGGTATGTCATAGAGGATATACCAGGTGGGAAACTCTCCCAAAAACCGTACAAAGGTGTGTGCGCTGTAGATAAATGTTGTTATTCTTGTGAGAATTGAGTCTATGGAACGTGTTTTTGTCAACGTACGTCTAGGAATATATTAATACTAATTTATGTGGTTTAATGTTTAAGTACGGAGACGTAGCCCCGCGAGAACGCTGGGACATGTAGCATGGCCGACTGAAAGAAAATGCTGAGCGGAGCGCGGACGGAGCAGTTCGAGAACGCCAGCTCGCAATAACAGCAGCCTCTCGCTTAACTTATGTTATCATTGAATAATATTATATATATATATTATATATATTGCCTTTTATTTGATTGCAATTATAGTTGTAAATAATTAAAGTTTCTAACATTTGCTTCTCTTTTATCGCAAATTGTGACTGGTAAATTAATTCGGAGTTTGTCTGCTAAGTATTTAGCAAACCTAGGATTGCCGTACCACAGTGCAGACAAAGTCCGAGATAACAATTTCGGACTATGCCTAAAGCGAGGCAGCAATGCGCGCTTTGGCTAGGCAAACCTGTGTATGACCGCATAACGTACATTGCCGGTAATGAATAAATAAAAAAAATACTGTAAGTGAAGCCTCTAGGCAATGCGGTGTAAAGAGGCTCTGGAATTTGCTAGTTTATTAAAGAAAATGTCACTAAATGAAATAATTAATTGAGATTCCGGTAATGAATCGGAAGAAGATATGAAATACAGGAATAAGTATAGTGTTAAGCACTCATATCAACCGAGGTTAAATATCTGGGTGTTGTCTTGGACGCCAAACTGCTGTACAAACCATACCTAGAACATGTGACGGAAAAAGCCGTAAGGAACTTCTGGGCCTGTAGTATATTCGGTAAAACAAAATACAATTTACAACAGTTTTCATCATGGCGTCTCTTAGCATGTGCCGTTGCGAGAAATGTTTAATAATTACTAATTTAAGATCAGATACAAAAGTTTTAAGGTGTATAAACCGCCGTTGTGAAATGGGTTTACATTATTCTTGTTCATCGTTTAAACCAACTGAGCTGAAATTTCTGGAATCAGCTAAATCTAGTGTGAAATGGTTGTGTGCGAAATGTGAGAAATCGGACAATGACGAGGTAAGCGAAGTTCTGAACCAAATAGACCGTCTAAACAGACAGATGGAGGAAATGACAACAAAAATACAAACTTTACAAACAATAGTACAAACTAGCAGCAGTATTAATGAGATAAATTTGGTGACAACATCGGCAGACGAAGGTGATGCTAAAAACAAGGAGCAGAAGAAACCGACAGAAAATAGGATTATCACGAGATCGCAAAAGGCAGATGACGCTACAGGTACTGCAATAGCATATATCAGCAAACCGAAACGGGGTCAATCCCGCTGGTTTGTCGATGAGTCGAAAACGCGTAATGGCACGGGTATTGAAATCTGGAAGGACGGGGAGTGGGATGGCGAAGCTTTTAGCCTAGGGGCCTCCTCCACCATTTTCCAGGCCGAAATTATTGCCATCCAGATTTATGCTGTGGGTATCTCAAACTGCCTGCGCAAGAATGGAAGGGTAGGAATCATCTCCAACAGCCAGGCTGTCCTCTAAGTTTTGCGAGCTGTCAGATTTGACTCTGAGGTGCTACTGGGCTGCCAGAAAAAGCTTAAGCAGCTGGCGGTACATCTAAATGTTACATTGAGATGCTGATAATATCTGGAATTTTATTTCAACAAAGGGTAAAAAACAAGTTAATCAACATTTTACAAAAGTGCTCCAAGGGGTGCGTACCAGCAAAAAACAAAAAAACTAAGCTGAATATCTCTCTTTGTTAGACATAGAACCCTATTCTTTCAAATTATTTTAACACAAAATTTTTGTTTTTAAGATGATCTTCAAGGTACAACTGACATAGCGACTACTATGGATATTTCTGGCGAGTTTTCAAAAATTACCCACTGAAGCGGGACCGTCTGTGCAAGGTAATTTAATTTTAATATTGTAATAGTTTGCTCTATTTATTTTATGTTATGTATATATTTCTCTTTAAGAATGTATTTTTGTCCTGTCAATGGTACTCTGTTGGACAATAAAGATAGTTTATTATTATTACTATTATTATAAATAACTTACCTTTTTATTTTACCTGTAAACATCTTTTCTATCAATCAGATGTATTGAAGTGTGCTTCTTTCGAAGCACCAGCTGTTTCAAATTCTGATGTCTCAGCTATGATAATTGGGACATCACTTGTAAAAACGCGGAAAGGCATTGAATTTTTTATTGATTTGTGTATTTGCAAATTATTATACTCATAATTTGCAGACATACGGAAAATTTATTGAAATCAGTCATGTTAGAAGAAGAGGACAATTATCTCCCAAAGCCAAAAAGTTTTATACAATTGCAGAGAACCTCTTAAAAATATCGAGAAAATTAGATAGAGAACGGGCAACTCTTGCTAAGAAAGTAAATGAAGCACATAGATGTGTGAACTCACCTATGTATTTGAAGGGTTTGTATAAATTCATAATGTCCCAAATAAATTTACTATCTCTTTTTAGAAATATAAATAAATTTAGAATACGTTTAGTTACTTTAATCCCTAAAATTTATTTTGTTTATCATTTTAACGCGATTTTTCAGAGTACAGCCCAGAAATGTTAAATTTGGTAGAAACAAAGGAGATATGCGAAGAGTTAATACACAAAATAATTGTTTCACAGTTAATATAAACTGTACAATTCGCTATTGCTTTTCTAATAAAAACGTTAAAAGTATTGCGTTCAATTATCAACCACAACAGCTGCTAGTAGTTACTCTACACTGTCATCTAAAAGTTCAAAGTCAAATAACTCATTTCTGTTCACTTGTGGCATATCACATTATTTCGATATGTTGTTTAACCCTATCCGTATATAGTGAGTGCGTTAGATATTCTGGAGCAGTAACTTGGAAATTCAATTTGCTAAACTAAACTCAAAAATTTGGTTTGGCCCAAAAAGCAAATATTTTGATTAGAATTTACATGATTAAAAACTACCAAAAAACTCTTTTTCTTTATCATATTCACTCTAAACTTGAGCTAAAGTTTTCATTAGATTAATAGTACAATTTTTTTTGTTTAGATTTTATTTTTGTTTTAACATAAAAAATAGAAATATTCGAAAAAAAATAACATTATTACAAAAATAAAAAAACCTAATACCAAAAATAATAATAATAAAAATAAAAATAACTTAAACCAAACTTACAATAAATTACTTTTTCTTCTTCGAGGTTAACCAATTATCAAGTGTATTGGGTCTCCTGAAAGTAAAGATAACGTTGAAATTGTTATTTCAATAAGGCGACAATTCAGAGCATTACTTCACTGTTACTTTAACCATGCATTTTGGATCATCACATGTCGATTTATTCACGTAGGCCTTATCCACAGTGTAATATTTCAGTTTAAAATCTTCTTTTGTTCGATCCAAAAATGGTTTCTGGATTTTTGATAAAATCTTAGTAAAGGGCACGTTCTCGTAATCCAGCCAGTCCTACAAATTCAAAGTGTTAATAACGCATACACACTAAAAATCTTACGGCCCTAAGTATGGCAATTATCTCAAGCAGAAATATAGTGGGCAGTGGAAGAATTTGCTTTAACATTTTATTCTAAAAAGGTGCCCTCAAATTGCTCCAGAATATGTATATATTTAAACGATTATGTCGATTATTGAATGACACCTTACTTAGGGTGGGTTCGCTTTTGAACGCTTACGCGCTCAGTGACAGATAGCGAGAGGTAAGTGTTCGTCTAGAGCACGGCGTGGTATCTTGGTTAATTTTTGCCGGTTCTTATTTTTAGTATTGACAAAGGACAACGAGTGCTGCAATCGCCTTACGTCACATGGTGTTGACCAATCATGAGAAACCTGCGTATATTTATGTATTGCTGATGATTAAAAATAAATATGGACGTAGTAGCAGCAGCGACACTTCGCGTCTTTTGTTTTCGTTAGGGCTCTGCCCTGTGCTCGATTTGTGTTTAGATTGCAAAACTATGGTGTTTTATTATGTTCCGTGTTGTAAAACACAAGTAACGGAGCGGATTGTACCGTTAAAAGTGGATGTAAGTATCGTTGTATAATAGTGACGTAAACAAGTCTGAAACATTTTCTAATCTGGGCAAATATTTAATTTCCATAATTTCCAGTATTAATATATTTATTTATTTTTCAGAGATTTGAAGTTTGGACCAGATTATTTAACAGGTCACGCATGACAGACATGAAATATGAAAGACGATCCAGCTGTGATGTTTGTGATGTTCACTTCAGTGATGAAATTTAGTTAATTACAAGTTAGAATAGGACAAATCTTAGAGGAGACACTGCACCTGATCTATACCCAGAGTAAGGTTTTTGCCATTTTCCCTTACTCCGTGGCCATTGATTTTATATAAGTATATAATATATAATCAGAGCCCTTGGCGAATGCTGGGAGATAACGAAAGTAATTCCATGGGCGCATTTAATAGTAACTGATAGCTGACTGATTTACAATAGACTCGCGATTATGTGAACTAATCACATTTCACATATTTCATCATTTCACAAAAGTAGTATTCATATGGTCGCGAAGCTACTGTATTATAATTTTGTTATTAAGAGTCGTAGGGAAATTATCTAGTTAGAGTAGGAATATTTCAATTGTTATGGAACCCATATAGTACTTAGAATAGGTAGCCTCGTGTAGTACTTTGTTTAGGTGAAGCACGGGGTTGGGATGATTTGTAATAATTTAGTTCAAGAATCACATATCACAAAGAAACTTAAAATTTCAGCGATATTTGGCGGAACATCGCATGTATACACACGTTTGACTACACATTTGACATCAATCAATTAAAAAATATCGAAAACTTACGTTAATTTCTTCAATACACAAGATAATAATAAATAATTTGTATTTTTTCTGTTAATTTCTTTAATGTATAACACCTAATAATAAAGAATCTCGTTTTTCGCTGATTCTTCTCCTCTGTGCTAAACAATACAGAAATGTCCCAATGCAATTACCTCAATGCCCCAAACGTAGCAGTGGTAAATAGGTTTAGGACATTTTACATATGTTTTGTAACGCTACAGAGTAGCATAGAACCCGCTATAAAAAAAAATTAAAAATAATACTTTAATTAAATTAGTAAAAATCAAATTTTTAACATCATCTATATTGATTAGTTTTAAATCATAAGTGCGCTCTTTCCCATGCCAGATGGCATGCAGGGCGAGAATTTCCGATTGAAACACGTTGGCATCAAAAAAAATAACGAATAGCTAGTCCCCCCTTATTTTTCCTCAGTACGTGAGGAGATGGTCTGGGAGACTGTTGCCAAAATGTCCTCTCCTTCAATTTGCATGTTTAATAGCCAGTTTACACGACATCATACGCAAAATAGCCTGGTACCTCGATTATGATCAATTTTACATGATAAACAAAACATTTAAGTGCACATAAAAGTGGTTTTATTCAATAACAAAGGTCGAAATGTGAAACCGTGTATGAGCAGCATAAATCTTATCTCAAGTAAGTTACGTGAGTTCGCTTAATTAATAACAATTACGTTTTGCTAGTAATTCCCCTTTTTACAATATAAATTCATTATGGAGAACGCGAATACGTTTAAATTAAATTTCAAAATTCCCGCGTTTTCTGAACGTTCAAACGGAGTTATGGTATGCTTAAAAGACGTGTGAATCAGAATGGCCAACCTCGATGGTAAAATTACTGGATATCGGTTCGTGCCGTAAATACATATCAGATATTAACAGAAAAGTACCAACTTATACAAATTTTCCCCAAGTGATTGCAAACTGTTCAGCGACGATACAAAATTCCTAACCCCAAAATTCGCTGAACGTACAAATTTAAATTTCATTTAAAGTATAATTAAATTTAGATTAGGATTAAAATAATACGTTTATTTTTAGGTAGATATGGACGAGGAATACCTTTGGAGAGATGAAACCGGCGGGCATCCGGGTGGCCAGTCAGAACGGGATCTAAATGGAGGCCTTCATACTTCTGATCACGGAGGATCGTATCTCAGGAAAATCGTCGTTGGAGAAAAATTACTCAAAGATAATAGGTAATTTGGATAATATTAATGTGATAAACTTTGTTTAAGAATTAACAATCGTTTTTAGATTGGAATTTGGAATAAAATTGAATTTTAACAAAATAGCCGTTAAATTTACGATGTAAATTGAGACGTCTGTCTCTGACGAAGGTTGGCTAGTGAATCCTTTCGAATTGAAAAATTCTAACCGATTTGACTGAGATATCCTTCGACAACTGTCTCAGAGAGTCCGTTAATTTCACCGAAGTGAGGGGAATATGATGTTTAAAACATGAGAATGTCCATGTGACCGAATGAACTGTCGAATGTTTAAACGAAATTAAAATAAATAATTATTGCCAAATTATGGAATCACCTTACAAATAAAATATAATAAAGGTAAGTGTCTCTGGATCATGGGAAAAATACATTTAAAAATTTTCAACACTTATTACCATGCAAAATTAACAATCTAAAAAAAAAATAATTACAGTACAATAAGTAGGCAACTATTTATACACATAAAATTGTGACGAAACCGAATTTCCAGCAATTTTTCATGTCTTTCTGTTGACATATTAATGCAATTGGAATGTCAATGCATATAAAAACAGTATTAGACTAAGTTTAAATAAAATAAGTACTGTAAAAAAAATTCATTTGAATTGAACTTGGATCCAACTTTGATCTGTCAATATCTATTCTAAAAATATACTATTCAAATTCTAATATTCGATTTCGATGTGTAGGTATATCACTGCTGATCATCTTTACTTCCTGAAGGGAACATTCTGAAGGAAAACGCCTTGAAGGACTTGCCAAATGCAGAGATTTCCTACATCACCTGGACATCGTCTGGCTGTCTGCTGCTACATTTTATATCCTTTTCTTGTTATATCAAATTATTTTTAAAATATATATAAGTGAAACTAATAACTTTACACTTAAATAATATCAAGTACACGTTCCACGACAGTATATATTTATTATTTTTTATAGTTTATGTAATTATGTTTCTAAGATTTGAATATTCTTTATTGTGAAGATTACATTAAGAATTTTTTGAATAAGATATACCGAGAAACAGGACCACATTATTTGTTTATATGAAATCTGTCCCACACGTATCAACTTTCCCCTATCTTTTAATACCATAGTGCCACAATAATTGACCCTGTAGCGTAATTAGAAATGTGTTTGTAAATGGTGCAAAGGCCCGCGGTCATTAATGTAATTTGTCGAATAAACAAGAATCAACGGAACATATAAAAGTATTCGTTTGAATCAGAACTTTTACTCGATTCTACCCATCGCTAATTTGCATTGACGAGCCCTCATAGCACGTACTAAAAAAAGTGCACTTGAAGCGCGCTAACCACATCTTTCTGATTAAGACGAACTTGCGCCAAGAAAATGGTGCAAAACCTAAATTTTACGTTGAACACTTACGGGCGTTTGCACCGTCTGTGATTAACATTTTAATTAACTAATCAAAGATTAAATTTAATTACGAATTAAATATGAATAGGATTGCACCGAACAAATTTAATTGATGATTAGTTAATCAAAAGGTTTGCGACAGAAATATAGGTTAGTAGTGCGTTAAGTTTAGTTTTTAGTCAAAAATTGTATTTATATTGGGAACACTGTTCCATCATAATGAAAATTGCCGCTATGCGAATGCGCGATTTTAAGCGGCATTTGAAAGTTATTGGAATTTAAGCTGAAGAAAATTGCTACAGAATTAGATATTGAAATAAAAAAAAGTTGAGTAGTAGTTTTAAAATGGAAATTAATATGTGAATGCATGTTCTTTTTTTTTTTCATTATGCAATTCTTTTATTTGTTTGTTCTGCAAATGCTCCAATTTTTGATACTTTATTTGACCTCTGCTATTACTTGTTAGAATTATTTTATTATTAGCATCATTTCCTTGTATATTTTGTTCCTTTTATTTATTAAATAAATGGTTAATTACATACACAATATTTCTTTAAAAAAAATCAAAGTGATAATGCATTTAGAGTAAATAAACTATATTTCGTTTATACAAAACCCAAAGAAAACAAATACAAAAAAAATGTTTAAAAGTTAATTTCTATGTAGCAATGAATTACAAATTGTTGAAATAATCTCTAATTAGTAATGCCTGTGTCGCAGCAGATACATCATCAACAGCGTCATAATTAATCTCATGAAGTTGTCCATTTAAAATTTCTTGATTTAATTTTTCTTCATTGATTTCCTCTTCACCCACATTAATGGCTATATTGTGCAATACTGAGGTACTAACTATTACTGCCATAAAGGTATCCAGCTTTAAGCGACAACCATATGCCAGTATTGGAAAACATTCTTCTTAGAAACATGCTTTCAATGACATTCTGTGTTGTAATATGGCTTTCATTATAACGATTTTTCACAACTATTGCAGAATTTAACAGTGGGGTCAATAAATATGTTTTTGAGGCATATCCACTGTTGCTTATGGAAAAGAATGGATCGTTAAAGTGTGTATTCCCTGGCCATCGTACTACGATATCCATTATTTTTAAATCAGCATCATATAAAAATTGTGAATTTATAGAAAGATATCCTTTCCTATCACAAAACACCTCCGGGTCATTCCAACTTGAAACCACGAGTAATCCTCAAATACATTTATTGTTAGTTTTTATTTCGGGAATTAATTTTTGATTGTTTTTACCTTGTCTTAATCTTCAAAGTGAACACTTTATTAGCTAGCTATATCAATTTACAGTCACAGATATTTGTATTATAACCAAAAACCGCATAACATAACCTATAATCGCCTATAAACACGATTGTAAACAAAGAAACTACGCTTGCGCCAACTTTAATTATGAGTTAATTCGTACCTTGGGTACTGATTAAAGATAACCAGGAATTAAGGATTTAATTATTAGTTAAGCAGTCGGTGCAAGGGAATTTAAAGTTTAATTATGATTAAATTTTAATTACAACTTAATCACGAACGGTGCAAACGGCCGTTAAACTATAATCAGTGCGTCCAAGTGCAATAGAACGAAAACGCTGCAACATTCGTACTGCATATGTGGGTTACCTTTTCGGTAGCCACGGGGCGTTCGAAATAAAATGAAGAGTCTGTATAATACATTTAAAATATTTACGTTAATTTCGTCCTGGGTATTTAATATGATTGGCATTCGATGGTGCATCCATGAAAGTGATTTATCCGATTCCGCCGTGATTATTGCGCAGGAATACTGCAAGCCCTATAAAATAAAATTAATTGAAATAGTAAAACTTTTCTACGTTGGAAAGTTATACATTTTCCGTTTTCGTTGACGTCCATAGACCTGCCATTTTCATCAGATATTTATCTTTGGTTGCCTTTTCTTCCGGTTCAGAATCACTTTTCTAAAAATAAAGCAAGTATTATCAAATAAATTAATATAAAAAAAAAATTAAAATAAACGTAAACGTTTTTTCCGGTATGTATACTAGGTAGAAGTTATGTTTGAACTGTTGAAATAAATATTTCTAATTAGGTCAAAATCGTAATTTATTTGTTAAATTTTAAATTATCTATCCCACTACCGGTTTCGGCATATATGCACCTGAATAAGGTAAATTATTTGCCGAAACCGATAGTGGCATAGATAATTTAAAATGTAGTAAATAAATTACAATTTCTAACTAATTAAGAAGTACTTACTTCAACACTTCAGGCATCATTTTTGCATATATTTCTTAAATATTTGACATTAGTTAGTAGTTAGTGTTGCTTTTAAAGTAATATTTATACAAGTTAAATTTTGTATGTGAATGTCTGTAATTAGGTATTAATAATTTCAAATAAGAGGAATAAAATTATTATTTATACTTCCTAATTTTTATTAACTTTTATATTTACTATGAAATTTCGAGATTTTTTTTGAGCGACTAGTTTCGATTTTTATAAATCTTCATCAGGCTAATTATAACAATATATATAGAACTACAACAGAAAATACATAATGAGGAAAAAAATATAAAATTAATTTATCCTTGTGATAAAAGTCTAAAATTAAAATTACTTGAAGCATACACCATAGAAAAATATAAGGAAAACAATAATGTAATATTATTAAACGAATAATTAGAACATAGTACGCCACCTATCTTCACATATTTAAACAAACACTAAAACACACATACATGTGCAAACAAAACTATCATTTAATGTTTAGGTTCGTCATACAACAACATATTAACATCCATCCATTCGTCTCATTAGATTATTCTACTCATTACAACTAAATACTCAAAATTCATATCCATCTTTTAACAAATACACGCACTAACAACAAACACACACACATACATTTAAAACATTCACATACACAAAATGCACACACACTCAAACACAACAAAAAATATTCACATTAAACATTGTACAAAACCGAATACTAAATTTACCTAGTCCATTTTCGAACACATCACGCTGACCATATAATTTTGAAACAATTTTTAATCAATTTTAACGTGTTTCTAGTCTACTTGTGCATTGTCTATATTTTATGTTATTTAAAATTTTAATTATTAATGTATAACACTACAAATTCATATGACGTAGCACCTAATTCCTCTTAGACATACGTAAGTACACAAAAAAAATTTAATAACTTAATTAGATATATAATTCTGAAAATTTCATATTCAGTGTGTGTCCAGATGATGGCAAAAGGCCGAAACCGGTAGACACAGCGAAATTTAAAATAAATAATTGATTGGATAGAACATTTAATTTATTATTACCAATTCCACAACCAATCAAAACTTTCATTAACTTCAGAAAATACAATATTACAGGGATAATATTGTATTTTCAAGGGCAATAGAGTGTTGGCAAGGTGGATAGCATACTAAAAGAATATAGAGAAACAAACATCAGAATTTACTCAAATTTTGTATCTGCAAGGTATTCAAAGTGAACTACATTTCTAAAATATTTTCAAAAATGCAACGTTGCCGCTAGTACCAATCCAGGCAACAACTTTTTTCTTTATTTACACGGAACACCCTGTATCTTTTTTTCATTATTAGGTGTACCCTATGAACTTTTGTACAAGTTTTCCATATGTTTTCCTATACCTATCCTAAAGCGTTTTCGAGATAAAAATTAATTTCAATATTTTTTTTTTTGTTGAGATGAACCGAATTTACAGAAGTACGAATATCTTTGCTATTTATAATGACTAAAAGGGCAAATTTAAAACATAGATTAACGAATCATTGGACTAACTTGACGTTACATCCAATTTAAGTAGGATGTAACGTCAAGTTAGTCAAGTATACAGAGCGTTCCATTAATTACATTGACGGGGTATGTATGAAAAAAATACCTCTAAATCATTTTTTTTAATGGAACACGCCCATATTAATCGCTCTTTGTAAAGCTTGATAAATTTGCTTTTCATAAATGTATGGTGTTCCTATACCTATACCTTTGCGATTTTGAGTAGGGGAGACTGGGGCACGTTCGGACAGGGAGCACATTTGAAGTTACCCCCCAAACATCGTGTTAGTTCAAAACGAAGCTTACGTTAAGTTGCTAGTGAGACGCGCTATTGTGTACCGAAAATTTGCTTATCTAGAGCAATAAACAATTTTTTTACTGAAGAAAAAATGGTTTTTAAGTTCCTGTAATAGTATTTGAGGTAAGTAGCATAAGCTTTCCCGGTTTTATTTTTTAACTGAGCTTCCTAGCAATCCATTCATTTCACTTAGCATCATGAAATACCATTAAATAACCTATAATTACATAGCAGGTTGGTAGCACTTAACATTCAGGGAATTAATTTTTATCATTTTAAAGAAAAAAATGTGCATATCGGGTACATTCGGACAATTAACCTGGGGCAAGTTCGGACTCTTCGAAGCTGCCCCATTGGAAACTGAAACTAATTAATATTATATTTGTTTATAGAAAATGGTCCGCATCTACGTAAAAAAAAACTAACCGAGGAGAAACTTCCGAAACTATTTTAAAAAATGGCGCAATAAGCGCAATTAGAAAAGAAAAGAACAAAGACAAGCTGTTGGAGTTCAATATTACAAAGTCAACCTTCTTTGATCGAATTAAAGCAATGAAATGGAAATATGGAGACTCGTATACAGAGCCGGGAGATAGGTGTAAATGACAGCATTTCTATTGGTTTTTTTTTTGCCGAGAAAAATATTTATAATTTTATTTAGAAAAATAGAGGGAAAGGAGTCAATATCACTGCGTTTTAATAGCTCGATTTGGGCTTATATCTGTCTTTGTCAAAGGCAATTTTCTTATGATGATTTTTCATCAATAACAACTAAAACACTGAATATAACGTAAATGTCTTTTTTACAACTAAATTAAAGAAAATTGTGCATGTTTCAATGATTTTTCAAAAGAATAATTGTACAAAAATCATACTTTACGAAAAAAATAAACATAATTTAAAACATCCTCAAAACAACCACAAATTTAATTTCCTCTTTTTAATTCTGCACAATATATTTTTCATTATTAAAAAAAGATATAGTTTGTATTAAGTAAAAAGCCAATGTAATAATTTGACATGCATAAACAATAAGTAAATTATTAGAACACTAGTGTTACAATGACGTTCGTAACACGTATTTCATATTATTTTATCTATTTCGCATTAATTTATGTTTATTTGTTATTTAAAATGGGATTTCTTATCATATAGGGAATTTCAACGTTTCTATGTTTCCGACACAATTCTTGTATCATGCCCAATTGTCCCATTTCCATGCAAAAGCATAATTCGTCACCTTAATTCTAAAACCTCGTAACTCCAATTAGTACCTATTTTGACAAATAATTCAATTGACTAGTTTTAATAAATACCTCTAGATGCCACCAAATTACATGACTAGAAATATATGTAGTTTTAATGCAGATTTTAATTTTCCGTCGTTTCATAAAATTTGTCAAAATAGGTGCCAATTGGAGTTACGAGGTTTCAGAATTAAGGTGAAGATATAGAAAAATGGTGAACCACAAGTTGCACTACTAATGTGACATAAAATGTCACCACAACCAGTGTTACACAGTGAAACCTTGCTTGGCAACACAGTTACACATAGTGCTCATTGTATAAACAAAATAGATAAAAACAGTTTAAAACAGAAACACAGAAAAGAATCGTACAGGCCCTTGCATTATATCAAAACAGCACAATTCTTCAAAACTATCAATTCTTTAATAACTAAAAAGCATGAGAAGATTGTTTTGTTAAATTTTCACTAACCTCCGGATCTTGATAAACAAAGTAAGGCTGTTTATTTCCAATCCCTGGCGTTGTTTGCCATTCATAAAACCCTTCGGCAACAATAATACATCTACCATTTTTAGTTAAGCTATTCTTATACATATTCGAGTTAATTATATTCTCAACGCGGGCATTATGACTATGTGCTAAAACTTGTGGCGTTACTGGCTACAAACAAACAACTTTTTCTGTATGGTAACAGATAATAAACAGTAATTTTATTCTTACAAAGTTTGGTGTATATCCCCATTTCATCGGCACCAAAAAGTAATTTCCATCCTCTGCTGTATTTCTTTTCATGTCACATATAACAACAGGGATTTTAGTGGTTGGTGGGCCATTGTAAAAAGGCCGATATTCGTATTGCGAATCATCTGTCCATTTCGGCTCTATTGGTCTACCATTTCTGTTGTTTATGCCGCAAGCTTTGGGTATATCGTCGCGGCACAGCGAGCTGGATAACAAAAAAAAATGTTTTGTTTTTATTTCATATAATATTATAAGTACATACTTACCATGCTAATCTTCCACACATGTTTAAAATATTTTCTTTTTAAGGCATCACCATGTATAATGAAAGTAACAAAATTAATTAAAATCAGAAAATAGAATTTAAACTTGATATTTTCATTTGAAAGATTCAACACGGATTCAATTGTATCAATTTTCCAGATTTGCCACCAGTTTGCCACAAACATCCAAATGCATCCAAACATGTCATATCATAATTCATAAAGGCCGTTTTACATCTAGCTATTTATTGCGCAATTTATTGGCCAATTTAAAATTGTTACGTGTATAACACGTATTTAATCATGTTATACACTACATATTGGCCAATTTAAAATTGTTAGGTGTATAACATGGATTAAATACATGTTATACACGTAACAATTTTAAATTGGTCAATAAATAGCTAAGTGTAACACGGCCTTTATATAGTAGCAAATATTAGTCATAGTCGCCAACCTTGTAATCCATAAATTCTCTGTCCCATATCAAGATTTCCCTGTCTTTACAATGATAAATATATAATAAATTTTTTATAATGTAATATCCACCTAAATAGGACATTTTTTTCCCTGTGATAATAAATTATTTAAACAGGAACTGATTAAATAAAAATCTATAGCAATAGTGCTAACTTCCCCAACCATGGTTACCAACCATTGACGATCATAGGAGAAATCAGAAATTCGACTTCAAATATTACAGGCATTACGGTACAAGAAATTACAAATGCGAAAACAGACGACAGCAAAAATGAAGTATCAATATTATATGAAATAATATACTAATTGTATGTAATGTGATGATTGAAGTACTTTAATCGTTCCCCACTGACATCATTATTAGAAGCAAGACTGTTGCCAAAAGCATTACCGATTCGCTTTTCAGGTAATGGACTAGTAAAATAACATTTATAACGAGAAGCAAACAATAACGGTTGTTTCCAGGATTCAACAAATTACCAACAAGTGTTTTTTTTTTTTAATGGAAACATTGCTAAAACAAAAATAAACAAATCTATATTGAAAGAATTCATGATAACAGTTCCCTATATGATCGCTTCTTTGGTAATTTGTTGCGCATTATTAAGGGAAAGGTTTATGTTCACGCCAGCCTAATATTGGCTAACCTTTTTCGTAAATGGTGAGAAGTGCCAAAAAATAAGTAAGAAAAAACTATTTTGAGGTAATGTACAATGTGTTCTCGTATTCATGCATCAATTATATTGAGTTCTCTGGGATTGGTAATGGCAATGTAGAAGTAAAATTGTTAAAAGTACTCAATAATTTAAGCAAAAGAAGTATTGAATTCAAGGATATATATGTAGTTGCAGTTTTTTAATATTAAAACAGTTTCAGTTACCAGCCGTAAATGTAACACTCTTTATTATTATTTTGCAACTGTTCGATACAATGTTTTCAAATTTACATTAATAATTTTAAATAAATAAAAATAATTTTATGCCATAGGTGGTTATCACACTGAACATATATAAATAATAGTATATAATAAAAATATGGAAATGCACATAATAATAAAAAACAACAGACATTAATAACAAATTTAACAAACAAACAATATGAGTAAAAATGGCATAATTAAAAATAATTGTGCATAGAGAGAGAACACGGACGAAGCTATATAGAATATCCTTTTTTTTTTGTTTTTGAAAAGAGACGCAACAAGTACTATATAAACATAAATGTAAGTGCTATCTAGTAATAAAAATTCCATGTTATTATTGAATTCAGAAATTAAAATTATTTTTTTTTTCGGTTCACGAGATTATTTTAATTTGTTTACTTGGCATTTAGATAATGATGAAATTAAAAAAGGCATATTAACTACCCATACTCTACTCAATACGGTATATTACACTTTCTTTCTTTCTTGGGTATGCCGGTTATTTTCTTTTTTTTTTTTAAATTTAAATTATAACGTTTTACGTTTCGGAAATTTAATTAATTAATTTTCCTTTTAAATAATATATTTGTTCTTACAATACATAAATTTAAAGTTTTCATTTGAACGCGCGCGACTAGAGATGGCGCTAAGAAATCATACAAAATGGCTACGCAATAGGGAAAACATGGCCCTGCAATAGCCATTTGTGTATGTGTCAACGTAGGTAACAGAATCTAACTTCACAATTTCTTATGGTGTGTGTATCTTCAAAATATGGCAGTGGGTATTAGTGATATATTTAAATACTTGGTGGACAGCCGAGAAACGTTAGAAGAAGAGAAGCAGTTTTTAAAGCGAGTCATGTAGTTTTATGTGGCTATGTGTGATACTAAAAATAATACTTCTGGTTTAAGTCATCTAAAATACATTCGATCCGCATAAAATTAATAAGTACAGACAATTAATAATTTGCTGTCCATATATTTCTACCGTTTTATTTCGTTCTTATAACTTTAAAGAAGAAACTGCACTCCTTTTTAAATGCCTTTTGCTTTTGAGTGGTGTTGCTGTAACAGGTAAATATATCCATCATCTGGTTAACAGAATTAAGTAGTTATTTACCAGAGTGAAAATCATCTTCGAAAGGTAAGCTACACACTTGCATATACAGCGATGGCCACAAATTTAAGACACGACATTTCACTTACATATATTCTGATAATTTTTCACATATTATCGAAAAAAATTTTGAGATCCATTTATTTTTCAAAGCATCCTAGTAATGTTATGAAAAAAAATTAACATAGTTTGTTACCTATTATTGTGAGGAATTTTTATTTATAATTATAAAGATTACTTACAAGTTTTAGCCTGGTTATGAATTTAGACGTAGCCAAAATAAAAGTCAATCACTAAGTAAAGCTCAGCAGTTAAAAAAAAAAAACTTAGTATTTGGTGGATATCCTTTATTGGATTACAAGCCATCGCATCTCCTGGTAACTTTCAATCAATGCCATACAAAGTTCCTTTGGAATGGATCAAGAGCTCTTTGGATTTCCCCATTACATATCGCTCAAATTTTTTGGCTTTACTGCTCGATGTGCTCCTCAAGAACAGTTACCACAATGTCTCAATTAAATCGAGGTCCGCGGATTGAGCTGGCGACCTCAAGAACAGTGATAATTGTTGTCCTGTAAGCAACTCTCACTAGGCGTGAAGTGTGCTTAGGTCATTATCATTCATGAAATTCCACATTAAGAATGTTGCTTCAGCGAATACTTAACATGTTTATGATATATATTCTTCTAAAAAAACTAATAATTTTGTATAATTCTACTTCTGTCACAAAAATTCTTCTATATTTAATTTTCTAAACAAACCTCCCCCCAATAACCAATCATCTCCAAAAATAACTCAATGATTAATTCCCAAGATTGCCAATTGGCCAAAAATGATAGTACAAGTTATGTAGAGTTATTAAAGACTGTCCAAATAAACGAATTTCAAACATGAAAAGATTTGTAATCAATTGGAAAATAAAACCAAATAATTTATCTATAAATTGTTGTTATTAAAGTAGAACACTACAATACATTCTTTAGTGTTTACTTTCTATTCACTGGACTTTCCCAATACTCTCCACAAGTAGCGCTACTATGTTTCTCAAGATGTTTAGTAATAAGATACCGTCAACGTGGGCATTTGGAACACTTTTAGACGTTAATGAAATAGCCGCAGTAACAATAAAAAATGAAATAAATGACATTGTCTTTAGTGAAAGTGATGTCTTAGCTAACATTTTCCATGGAAAAGCTATTTTTTTCTTATAGCTTCATATATATTTTTTTGATTTTTTTAATATCCAAACTCACCGCCACTTGGGTTGAGTTTGGACAATACCTAAATCGTCTCAAAACTGAAGTGGGTCATCGTTCATGGAGAGATTGACATAGAATGTGTTTTAAAAAAGTATGCTTATGCTTTAGAAAAAAAATTGGGGTTATATTGAATGACCACGGCCTTTAAAAACAATTTCTTATAGAAATTCATCCTTTATTAGATTTAAAAAAAATATTTAAACAAAACAAAACAGTTTATCCTTATAGTTAGGTAGGAACTATCCAACCTTCATCACAACTATGTTCTATGAAAACTAAATAATAAGGGAACAAGTAGAGACTCAAAACTAAATAATAAGGAACATAGTAAACTAAAACAATTATACGGAACAAGCAGAATCTAACCTTAAATACTGCTTTATTAAACTGAAAGCGCCTCTCTAAGCTCTCTGGGGGCTTTTAAAATGAAAAAATTTGGTCCCTGGTAATATCTAGGGTGTCCTTCACATTAGGATAAACAAAAACATCATTTTTGTACTATTAGGTTTCTCAAAAATCAGTCTATAGTTATTATTATTATCTCAATGATTTTTCCAACAACTTTTAAGTCTTTTTCTTTCCAGTGGAAAACTTTTTGTTATCAAAAAATCGTTAATAGCAATTTTCTTTGTTTAGAGTGATAGTCTTACTGTCTGATACCTCATTCTCTGAAAACTCTCTGCACTCTGACACCTCAGGTTCGCTTTCAGATTCGTCATAACCTATTGTTGGGCACCTCTTGCGCCTAGTGCGTGGCTTATAACTTTCAGGGGCTTCTTCTGCACTTCATTTTCATCGCTTTCCGCTTCTTGTTATCTCATTTTCATCATTTACTATTTTCATTCAGTTCTTCTTGCAATTGTTCTTTTTTTCGTCGTCTAACCCAACGCTACGACCAGGCTTTTACTTTGAATGTTTCTTCCTTTTTACTCTTTCCTTTTTGTTAGATGGAAATCTTGTTTCTTTTAAAATTTCACAAAGCTGTCTGTCCAGTTTGCTGATAACATCTGCGTTTGGTTGGTGTCGGGGATTTTGTTTATAAACTCTTTGTGGATCGAAAGGATGTATTCCGCTTGCAGCAAACCCTGAATTAAGTTCCGGCTTCCTTTTACACAATCTCATGTAACGTCGTCTTTAATAATGCTGGAAACTTGATCTTTGGGCAACACACCTCGGTTTTTCTTTTTCCAGGTCGTTAAAGTTTTCACGCCAACCACTCTTTAACGACTGAAATATGCCACATCAAAGGGCTGTAATAGGTGGGTGCTGTTTGGAGGAAGAAGCACGAAGTTAATGTCATTTTTCTTACCTCATTTATGACATAAACTGACAGATGTGAAGCTAATTATCACAGATCATCCAGCTTCCTTTCCAGTCTTTTTCTTTAGTTTTGGAAGTAGTATTGTAGTAACCAATCTTCAAAAACACATTGGTCGAACCAACCACTTTTAGGTTCTGTTGTAGCGTGTCCCAGTAGGTCCGTTTCGTGTCCAGCAGTCCAAATATGAATCTGATTTTAGCATACGTAGGGCGGCAGTCATTCTGCCAGTTGCACTGCCTGCAAACATGACGGAAATGCAAGCTTTCGAAGAATCTAGTAAGGCGGTCAGCATGCTTGGACGCTCTCTTGACAACACTTTTACACGACCGGATCATCGAGAAATTGTTTTTATCAAAGTTATATATTTGCTGGGATCATCATCAACTAAAGACCTGCTGCAGTTCTTGAAAATATTCAGAAGCCACCTCCTTTGATACTTCGGCTGCTTGCACGTTTTATATTTTCCGAAGACGCAACGTATTTTCTCGAGAATGTTTTTTCAAAACGCTTTTTAAACCAATCATTTCCGGGCATTTTTCAGGACAGTTTAATCTTTCACACCATGTTGGTGTCGAAATGGCTTTTTCCCTACTACTTGATATCGAGCGGGGTCAGAGGGAAGCCCATTTTGAAACTGAAAATTCCCTCGACTAGATGAGTTTCATGGACTTCTGACAAGGCAGGTTGGTCTCTCCCTTTAAGGCATATGCAACTGCTTTACCTTATGGCCAACGTACTTTTGGGGATTGCGTATTGCTCCGAAGCACCCGAATAGTCATTCGTTTACTTTTCACTGCTTCTACGGCTCATTCCAGATATTTTGGGTCGTAGTTGGAATATGGACGGGCTCCAAGCCTTTTTCTATAGTTTTCTCGGCATGGTAATCTCACCCCTGAAGTGGACATCACTATTTAAAAAAATTATTTAAAAAAGAACAATCATATTTGAGGTTAAAAATAGCCGACAATCAATGACAAATGATGCGCTAGACCCACATAAAAATCTAGATACCGCAAAGTTATTGGAACAAGAGCTACAGTATAAAGTTTACGGGTTATTAAAAAGGACCAAACATGCACACGTTACTTTTCTATTTTTTTCTCTCAAAAATTACTTACAGTTTCAGCCTCGACCAGATCAAAATAGTTTGGCATGGAGTTCTGCCAATGAACATTGGTAAAAAGCAACTTCCAATCGCATAACCTAAAAGTTACTAAATTAAAAGCGCGGCAAGGTTCAATTGTTCCAATCTCGGCCGACTGTCCAAAGTCACCCCGTTTGACGTAATCACAATTTTACTCCAGTCCGTTTCCGGAAGTTCCATCTATGATAATCAGTACATCCACATAAATAAATTTGTTTTGGAAATGAAATGTGCCTCGGGTCGTAAGTTTTCAACACATCTGCGTTATTTTTTATTAAGAAGTCACTAAACCTCTAATCATTGCGTCTCCTCTGATGCACAAAAAAAATCCATAGCAAATAATTTTTGAGGGCCTTTGGAGTTAATTGGGTTTTAGTTGCGACAATTTCCACTTGTTGTCGAATCTTCTAAAAAATTTCATGCAGTCTGATTAGAACGACCGATATCAAAACAATTTAAAGTCCTGACATTGCAGCCGTAGGGCCACATTGCTAAAAACGCATTCTGTTTGTCCTCCACCGGTAATAAATTTCATCTATTGTTCTGGTTTAATACCAAAATTTTTAATTCTTTAAAAACTCGATTCCCTCAAATAATGAAGTGTTCATCTGAACCAAAAAAGTTTGTTATATTTTAAATACGGATTTTGTTAGTAAGTGATATGAGTTGGACGGGCGATTAATTAAATTACACTTCTGTTTGTCTATTTTGTTTTATTCTTTATTCGGGTAAAAATACATTTACAAAAACTATTTGGCTTTTTACATTCTAGAACATACCATACTTGCAACCTTGACAACTTATTTACATGCTACCACTCCTATATATTAGTTAACATATATTGTTAACATCGGTATTTTGTACGATTTAAAATACAAATAATTTATCCATCTTCTCAATGTATTTATGTTGGGATAGCAGCAGCAAGTTGCCAAAAGAATGTATCTTCAAAGAGCAACTAAAATCTGCACAGCGTACACCTCATTTTTAAGTTGTTTGTGCAAATGCTGTTCTCTGTTAGGACTCTATAACATGAATAACATGTCAAGCAGTAGCGTTATCGTATCAGATCATATTTGGTACTCTCTAGGAAAACCGATATCAACTTCGCAGTCTCGGAAAATATCAACTAACTGCTTACTTTTGGTGCCAGCAGGGAAATGGGCTACAAGCCATCGGGGAGATTAGTGAATTTTCCCGGGGTTTAGGCACGGGACAAGTATTGCGTTTCCAGCGGTAGGAAAGTGCTTAGGCTTTGGACGTTTTCGGGCGTTCTTTTTCGTGCGTTTCAAAAATTTTCTTTTTTGGCGTTCGCTCTATAGAGGAAGTGAATGGCGTTAATTCCCGTTCCTGCGTCAGTTTATTTTTATAGGGAATATGAAAAAATATAACAATTAAGGTTTGCTGATTCGTAGTTAATTTCAAATTCAAACAAATTCCATAGTATGTATTAAAATATAAATTTAAAAGTAGTTCAACTAATAATTTATACAAGTCATTAAAATTAGAAAATTTAAAAACTCTATAATTTTATAATAGTTTTAGTTTGTGTGTGTACTAGATTCTTCTATTTTGATTAGGTCGTAACGCTATTTTTAACCGCCTATTATTACAATATTTTCTGCTCTTTGGGAGTTTATGCCAAACGTTTGTTGGAACAGTATTATAATAATACTTTTTCTTGAAGACTTTCATCAATCAAATATATTGGGTTGGCTTTCCGATTGTCTGTTAGTCTGTTATCATCCTTCTACATAGTTGTAGTCCGATGACTTTTCCATGCAGTCTTTCGGGGGCGGAGAATTATAATCATTGATCAACGAATAATCGTAAATTAACAATGGCTTCTTGGGTAGGAGAATTTTCATGATTACATGAGCCACCATCCTGTAACCTTATCTTCGGCAGATGAGCTAATGCAGCACATTCTTATGTGGTTTCTTACTTCCTCGTGTGTCTTGTTATAAGTTTGTTGGCCTAGTCTTGTACTTTGCGCCAAAGAGTTTTGGTTAAATGAAAGTTACATCCTTGATAAACTGTAACCGGAAAACTTCTTCTAGAGCATTAATTGCGGCAACTTCAAAATCAAAATACATTTTTCCGGTAAAAAATCTTGACTTTATTTTTTAAACAAGAAAAGAGTCGTTATAGTCGCCCTTTTTGTCGGGCAGTGGCATATACAGGAGGAATGAGTGTGTTCTTTCTTCGTACTACCAAATCCCGTGAATTGTGTAAATTGGCAAAACACAGAACTGCAGCTTTTAAAAGTCCCATCGAACAGAAGCAAGAACCTGCTGCCAATAAGTTACCTCCGTCCATTGCAATTACAAGAATCCTGTCTTCCTTACCATCGTCAATTATGGTATACTCTTTCATAAACTCGGAACCTCTATATCTTCTCGTTTTTTTTGGAAGAGAGTTAATGCTTAGCAATTTGTGTCGCTCATTATACAATGCATTTTCACTGATGTAACTGTGGAATATTTGTAACGAAATCCAAACCTCTGTCCTTAGCAACCATCATCTCTTGTCGATATATTTGCGATACTGGTGTCACTTCTTCTCTTGCTCTCTTTTTGGCTTTATATAAAACTTATCAACTTCATTTTTGCAATATCTGGAACACAGATATGACTTTTCTCACTTATAACTTTTGATTTTACTTCATCAGTAACAATCGCTCCTGGGCAGTTCCTGTTTATGCAAATCCATCGAAGAGTTAAGTTCTTGTTTTTTGCTTTCAAGTTGAACTTGTGTCCAGAATACAGGATGACTGGTTTTCCACGTTTTGATTCTATCACTTCCATCACAAAAATCCACGAAAGCTTTGAAGAACCTAATTGTACTTACTAAGAATTCGGCAGAACTAATTTATTTTAGAAGTAATGCAATATTTATATATTATTCAGACGTAGTCCGATTGGTTGAAAGAAATCCGCAACTAAATTAGGTCTTAATCCCTTAACGACTTCAACAATTATGGTTATAAATTCAAACGATTTATAATCCCTGTGTAAACATATCGTACTTAAAATAAGTAAACACACCGTAATAAAACAATTATCGAAACCTTTAGGCGGTAATCCAAAATTAGAATTTTTAATCCCTTAACGACTTTACGCACGAAATGGGATTAAAGAAAAAGATATCTAATTTGGACGCCCGAAACGGGACTATTTCAGGTAAAATTTTTCGACGCCCGAAAGGGGTAGTCGTAGAATGGTATCGATAATGACAGTTAATTGCACTATTGTTTTCTGGGGGAGATTTTTGAGGAGGATATTCTGTATTTTGTCAGGAGAGGGGGCTTTCGTGGACGGGGTTCTATTAATAAGATTTTTTATTTTTCGGAGAGTTGTAAGAAAAGAACAGACATCCATAAGAGAGTGAGAGATTAAAAAGCGTTTATTAAATTCATTTTCAATGTAACAGTATGTGTTTACATGTTCATATTTATAATACATATAGAATTTCCTGCTTGAACGGCTTATAATGTAGATATCATGTTCAATATACTTCAAATAAGAACTGCAATGCCGCGTTTCGTCCGCAAGCACCGAATTGGTTTGGTGCATATGAGCCGACGACGTAACCGCTTGTTTCTTATTCCAACGATATGAGGGAAAAAGTGTAAAAAAACCCTATTCAGATACGATGCACCAGACATCGATGAGAGAGAGAGAAAGATTTTTTAGAATTTGAGTTATTTATTGTTCCAAAAGTTATGTATCACAGGAAATGATTACATTTGTATATATTATTGTGGTTAAATTTTCCTACCGCAATAGCGGCCTACAATCTAAGTGTAATGGATATATAAAAAATAAAATAAAAAAAAGAGTGTAATCATGGAGGTTATGTATGAAACACAATGTCCGATAAATGGCCGCCTAGTGACCGATGGCATTCGTTGGTCCTTTTAATAAAATTGTCAATAATATTTTGCCATAGTGCCGGCTCAATTTGATCAATGGCGCGTCGAATTTCGTATTTCAGTTCAGTAATTGTTCTGGGGTTATTAGCATACACCTTTACTTTCAACAAACCCCACGAAAAAAAATCCAACGGCGTCAAATCGAGTAATCTTGGCGGCCAATTGAAATCGCTGCGGCGCGAGATAACTCTCCCTTCAAATTTCGTCGTCAACAATTCCATTGTTGCGTTCGCTGCATGGCTGTGAAACCACGTATCTTGGAAACCCATTTCAACAATTTTAGGCCAGAAGAAGTTGTTTGTCATCTCACGGTAACGAACGCGGTTGACAGTGACCGCATTGCCAGCCGCATTCTCGAAGAAAAACGGTCCAATCACCCCGCCAGCCCAAAATGCGCACCAAACAGTGACTCGTGGTGGATACATCGGACGTTGAAGATTCACTCTTGGATTCTCAGCTCCCCAAATGCGACAATTCTGTTTATTGACATAGCCATCACGTTGGAAATGTACCTCATCAGAGATGATTTTCTTTGAAAAATCATCATTCGCTTGTTGTTGCTGTAAAATCCATTCTGTGAACATTCGGCGCTGCGCATGGTCTGCTGGCGTTAAGTGTTGTATCAAGTGAATCTTATAAGGATGTAAATGCAGATTTTTAATCAAAAATCGCTGTAAACTGCTCCGTGAAAGTCCCAATTGCTGAGAACGATGGCGAACCGAGGTGGAAGGATTTTGTTCAACACTCTCACTAACTGCTGCAATGTTTTGGTCAGACCGAGCTGTACGAACGTGGACAGATCTCTTCTGAGTTTGAACTGACCCAATCGCCTTAAATTTTTCGATTAATCGGACCACTGTACAGCGAGAACGTGCGTTATGGTGACCGAAAAGTCCACATCTTCGAACCGTCTTCGCAAAATTTTCACCATTTCGGTAGTGAATTTTCACAATTTCTATGCGTTGAACGTACGTGTAATTCTCCATGACTATAATCTCTATGTTCACACCTGACAGCTGGCAAACAACAACGCTCTACGATCGATACAAAGAAATGGTGCTAAATTCAAAATTGGGATACCCAGTATATTAGTAACATTATATTTTAAGAGAAAAAGAAATTAAATATTATATTTTTTAACATCGGTATTTTTGTACGAGTTTAAAATATCAAATAATTTATCCATCTTCTCAATGCATATTACCGTTGGGAATGCAGCAGCACTTACAGTTGGTCAAATGAGATGCAGGCATTCAAGCCCTAGGCCAAGTGTGCCACTAAAACTCAGCACAGCCAGTTTCACACTCAATTTTTAAAAGTTGTTAAATTGCAAATGCTGTTTTGTTAATTTTTGTGCAAGACGGAATTTTTTGTTTTATTATTTGCAAAAAAAATCTATAAAATTTGTTCATGACCATATTTTTAAAGTGGAATTGGTATTTAAAAAAAAATATTTCTTGTGGATTTTGGTAAATGCGGCGCATATGTGACAGAATGATCGATTGCTTACGTGAGGCATGAATTATTGCGACGTTGCCAACTTGAACAAAAAAATACTACATTTTGTTCTCGTTTACAGCAAATAGGAAAGATGTAGGTGGCATGACTAGTCTCGTATAGAGTGGCGCGAAATGCAATTACCAAAAAAATAATTAATTCTCATCATTATGCTTTTGTTTTTATCGTCAAACAATCTGTAACCATGGAGAGCGAATCCTACAAACAAAAGTTTTTGACTTCTTTCTGTAATCCAATCGTTTTGCGAATGCCCCTGAACCGAAAATGTGTATGAATTTTAAAATTGGTTTTCTAAACATCCACATCTCGTACGGTGTCTTATCTAAATTGGTCGTCGGAGAACGATTAATCAAATAATTCGCCCAACATTTCTTTCTTCAAATAAGAATCAAAAATGAATGATCGGCTTCTTTCCATCAATGTTCTGTTGCGTATCTACACAGAGAGACTTTGAAAAAAAAACACTTGGATAGTTTTAGATTATTTTAATTCTGAACGATAACGTAATAAACAATTTGGACAAACAGTTCCCGGTCATTTGTCCACCAATTTGGCCATCCTGCGCGTAGTTGGTCCTGCAACTACAGGTATGGACTCCTCCAGTATAGGAACTCTATAACTTGAAAATCAATGCCAAAACAACAGCGTATCGTATCGATATCGTATTTGGTACTCTGTAAGAAAACCGATATCGACTTCGGCAGTGCTCGGAAAATATCAACTAACTGCTTACTTTTGGTCTAAATCTTGTCGAAATTCCTAATAGGTTCAATTAAGTGCCCTAAAGTAATATCTGTCATGTTTGTTAACATTGTATACGCAATGCTGTTTGTCAATGTACAAGCCGTATATGTAATAATTAAAAAAAAATATTTAAGTATTTTTCATACCATTTTATGGTCTTTCTAGCACTATCAATTGAACTGATCAACATATCCCCCCATATTGGTGTTGTAGTCGATTATGCAATTTGGTTTGATTTGCTGTTTCTTAGTTTCAGACATCCCATAATCATGTATTGTTATCATATGTATATATCGCTTATCGCACCACTTCAAGACCAATATTGGACCAGACGTCTGGAAGGTCATTTCTCCTCTCCTCTTCTCCAAAGTTAGAAGAAAGATTGCGTTTCTTCTAACTTTGGCATAAATTTTCTATTTTTTTTTACAGTCTCGTACACATATACTTTACGTTCATGTAGTATGTAAGATAGATATGGACTGTACTTATACACCAATTATTCATAAATAATGTGTCCATTTTTTATTGGTGCTTGGTACCATGGTCAACTTCAGCTCCTCATCCAGTAATCTTGTTTTGACAAAGTCTAATTTTATATTATTGTTTAGTGTTTCTATGGCCGTTATTAACTTATCATATTTCTCGTCTAATCCTATGAGTAAATGGCATATTTTATCTGTTTCACACAGCTTCTCGTCAGCACACTTCAATTCACGAATAATGTCATCGAATCTGGCAAAGTATTCCTCTAGTTTTTCATTGCTTTTATGTCTTAACGTTAGTAATTTTCTGTATGTATTTTAGATATTACACTTTTCCTTTGAAATGCTTTCTTTAAGAGGCTGATCATTTCCCTGTCCTGTCGTGCAATTCTTCACCATGTTTAGGTTCTTGTCAGAAATAGATTTTACAATAACATTTTTTACTTTTGCATCATTTATCTTGTAAGCTTTTAATTCATCACCTTTAAATTCACTTGAATCAGCAGATAAGGTTTCCTTTAGTTGCTTTCCACCCAGAATGCATTCTACTCTGAACTAGTGATGAGTGAAACGGTGGTTCTTAAATCACGCCGTGAGTCGTGATTGTGATTTATAAATAACGGTGATTATAAACGGTAATTGCGATCACTGTATTGACTCATCGATATCATATCGTCGTATAATCGTGTATACTTCTCATGGGTTAGTAAGGTTAGGAAGTGAAGAGTTTTTCTTTTCGCAGAATAGAGTTACCATACACATTTTCTGTTTTGGAAAACATTTATTTATATGTTTAAAAAAAACTCAAATTTATATTTTACAAATTTGTAAAAAAAAATTAAAGAAATAACGTAAAAAATGATTTTATTTTATTTCGTAGCGTAGCGTAGGTGACTTCCACCCTGTTTATATGCTGTCAATGGCCTATTTGTATAAATAATACTGTGTATAACGCATATGCTGTATTGAAATAAATAAAACTGAGTTAGCTCAACGGAAAGGATTTTAAACGAAACAAAAAAAACTATTAATCCCTGAGTTACCCTCGTGAATTAAAACTTTAATCTAACCACGAAAAGTAAATTGTGAGTAAACGAAATCAGACTTTCTTAATTACACGAAAAATTGTAAAGGTTTAATATAAAATAAAAGAACAGAATTTTTAACCCATTGACGCCAGTAAACAATAAATTTATTTCAACAAAACGGGCTAAAATACAATTGCATAGAAAAAACCCTGAACTGAAGGTTCTGGCCTAAAATAAAAACTGCACTAGACTCTAATTTAAAATAGGACAATGTTATTTCCTATGCAAAGCAAAAAAAGAAAGGTTTTATTTGTTCAGCAAGATTATTCAATATACAAAACCTTTGAATTTCTATCCACGTAGTTTCACAAATTAAAATAATCTAAGCGTGGACAAAAGCTAGAAATTTACAAACATGAAAAAGCTAAATGACAGAAAACGCTTCTACTCACCCAAACGAGGTGATAGGAAAAATTAAAAATGATGCAGCAAAATATATTAACAAAAAAATTAACTCTTACAAAGAGAACTAACTTTTGAGAACCATATCTTAAATAATAAAAAGTGGAAGAAAATAATGCAACAAGAAAAACAATTAGTCACTATCACTCAACTCGCTATCATCTGCATTTTTAATGTCAGGGCTCTTAAGCAAATTTAGCGTATCAGGGTGAAATCTCTTTGACTTGCTGGGTATATGTTCCTGGTATTGCGATATAACTGGATCTGATGTTAAAAGGAATCTATTCAAAATGTCTCTATTAGTGTCTCTGCACGATGTTTTTCTAGTGAAATGCTCTCGGAAGTACTTGTAGTCCTTATTCCTCGCTTCCTGTGCTTCTTCCGAAAGCTGTCCTATGGGAAGGATACAGGCATTGATTATAGCTTTTCCATGAATTAAAATTTTATGGATACTAGCTGGCATGTAGTACCATGAATATTCACTTAGGAATATGTTCTTCGTTTCTTCTGCATATTTTTCGAATTTGTCCTCATCTATTTCATATCCACTGGGTATAGCTTCTAATAAAATTTTGAAGTGGTGTATTAATTCTTTTTTAATACTTGTAATTTGTGCTACTAGAGCTGGATCTTTAAAAAAATTGCGTGCAGTATTACCATCATTTGTACTACCACTCGTTTGCTTTGGTAAATCGACCAACAATCTCATTTCTTGCCGTAAGAGGTGCTGTAACTCCTTTTTATTTGAAACTTCGATTTTTTCTTCCGGGCTGCCACTTTTTTATACCTAATCTATAGGGTACATGGAAAATAAATTCGAAGCTTCTAATATATGAATGAAGTGGAGATATACCAAATTCATATAACTTTTCTAATGGCTTTCTCACAACCAAAGCTTTATTGCTGTACGTATCTTTGGGGGAAGCTCCACATATAAAGCAACATTGGGATGATTGGTACTGAGACAGAGCACTACAAACCTTTCCGTTTATCATTGTTAGTAACATTTGATAAGATACATGGATATCCCGATTTAATTATTTAAAGAAACCTTAACTGATGCCAATTTTAGTATTTTTTCTTTAATCTTTTGCGTTTCGTTAATTATCAGACCTTTCGTTTCTTTTTCGTAAGAAAAATTGATCATCCGATAATACCTTGTGGAGGAAGGTCTGCTATTTTTCCAAATTATTTCAGTTGATCCTATGTTAACCTTAAGGGAACGAAGGAAATAGGTAAATAAATATTCATCATTGTGTTTACTATCAATTTGCTGTTTATAGCGACTCTGTCTCGAGCTGCCATCACAGCCCCATTTACAGATCAACACGAACTTTTTCTCTTGTATATCATTTAAACTATTTAAAACCTCTTCCTGTAATTTAATAATGCGTTTGCATGTCAAATTCAACAAATCTTGTAAATTAATTTCTGCCGAATATTCAGTAATAACAATAGATTCCTCCAGGGGTTTTCTTTACTTTTACAAGGTGGTAAGGCGGGAATACAGATTTGCTTGATGGAATTATTTGTATTTCTTTTCTTATGTTTGTGTGATCAATTTGTTGTTTACTAGAAGCGCCAAAGCCCGTTCTGGTGTCATTTGATAACTGTATGGTGTTTCAACAAATAACTTCCTAGCCTTCTTCAAATTTGTTGCTCGCTTGGGTGATGAGGTAGATAATTCCTTAATTAAATCAGCTGTGTCTCTTTTGCCGGCTAACCTCATAGACATTTCGGCTGCTAAGGCAATTGCTTCAGGGCTTTTTTCCTTCAAAATTTCCCTTACTTTTCTTTTTTGCACTTTTACTGTACAGGATTTAAAATTCTTTTTCGGCCGACCAACTTTCTTATCGTTTATTTTACTACTGGAGGTGGTATTTATGCAGGGTAAATTGATTTGTTGTTCCAGCCAATTTTTATTTTCCTTTAAAAAAATTAATCTGTGCCTTGACGTTGCTTCCCATTTTTTTTTAAATTCCGCCCAAATCCGAGATATACTTTTTTTAGAGTGATCAAATCACATTTGTTTATGTCGGATACACCGTGAAATTCTAGGATATAGGTAGATATTTTATCAATATGATTTTCCTTTTTGGAATTTTGCCAAACATCCAACAACAATGTTTAGTAAGGATTTTCCCATCTGAAAGTGCAAAAAATATAAGATTTCCGCAAATTTCCGCAAAATATTAATACAGAACCTATACTTTCTAACTATTTTGATTCTAATGCTCGGTATTAGCCGGTACCTTTTGGAAAATAGCAAAATCTGATATTGATTACAGAAACGGTGTTGTTAGAAATGCATCTGAACTCCCTACATTAAATTTTCATTAAATTTAATTAAGCTTACCAGCTTTCTTACAATCCATTAGGGAAATAATGTAGACACCGCCACGCAAAAGATCTTTACAGAAGACGTTCACGTTTTAATAGAGTAGTTATACTATTGTTACTTATAAAACAACCAACAACAACCAAAATATGAAGTTGACAGTTCTAGAAAGTTTGATGGCTACGGAATGCAAACTACGCCTACTTTTCGAATTATTGAAGTACATTAGGAACCTGCATGTCTTAGTAGTTAAGATTGCTGTTTATTTTAGTTCAATGTTTAAGTTTTATTTTTGATTAAAGTTCCGCTAGATACTGGAAATTACACACTGTGCGTCGGGCGGATGTATCGGTTTCTAGAAGAAATCGTTATTAACTGATTGTTGTACGTAGTCCATTGTGTCGGCGTCAGTTGGCGGGCGGGACGGGTTGATTTTATTCTATACATTATGCATTCCCGCCTTTTTTCTGCTATCTCTTCATTCCACCAGTAGGGATCACCATTTCGTTTGTTTGTTCTGCAGATACAGTTTCTGTATGCCTGCCGGATCATATTAGTACATGTTTCGTAGTTTACAACATCAAGATTTTCCGCCATGATTCCTATCGTGGCTCTGTACGCCTCCCAATCGACCGTGCACTTCTCGATATTGATATTTTTCCCAGTTCGAAGTATATGTATTGGTGTTCCGTGAGGGTTTCTGTTTTGAGCACTTCCCAGCTTTTTATCCTTTTAGCAATTTGCTTCGTAGAGATAGTTACATCTATGTAAGACTTAGTGTCACCTCTGACAAAAGTTGGTCTCAGTCCAGTATTGTGGACAACCATATCCTTTTCAGCTATTATCTCCATCCAGGGCTCTCCCTTAGCATCAGTACTTGGTGAGTTCCACTGGGGAGATTTCGCATTAAAGTCGCCAAGTATTATAGTTTCCTTTCTTCCTATCTCCTTCTTAATGGCTTCTACCTCCTCTTTATATGCTTTTAGCTCGATGTTTGGAGATATATAGCAGCATATAATCGCACAATCTTTAAAATATAGAATCAGGAAGCCATCATCCACTTTGTGTCTGACCACGTTTGTATTACGAGATAGTAAAAGTACCGCCACATTAACTCTATTGTCTTTTATCCATTGACTGCCGCTTAATCTTTTTTTATTCGGGTTCGCCAACCACTAAGAGGTCAATACTTTCCTGTTTGGAGGACTTTAAGCTCCATATCAGTCTTGTCTGCCCACTGTGTTTTCACTAGACCCTTTTGGTCGTTCCTTTTTCTACCTTTGCTTTTTCCCTTATTAGTTTCCTATAGTGGGGGGGGAGGGGGAGGGGGGGGGCATCTCGTCTGATGTGCTCTATGCCCTTCCGTTTTGCACGTGAGGCAGTAGTCGGTATTTGTGCAAGCCTTAGCTCTGTGGTCGCCTTTTCCGCACTTCATACAGATGCCAGTTTTGTCCTCTCCTTGGCACTCACTTCGATGGTGTCCGAACTCCAGGCATCTATAACATCTGACGATGTTCACCCGCAACCTCACTCTGCATGGTGTCCATCCTATTCTGACTGTTCCTCGTTTGCTTAGTTCCATTGCCAGTTTCTTTTCCATTATAACAGTGGCATTTTGGCTGCCATATTGATTTGGCCGAATAGGCACTACTTTTATATTTCTTCCGCCAGCGTCTCCTGCGCTTCGTCTAATAGCGAGTACTATGTCATCAGTAGTTACATCACCATCGATTCCTGTCAGGAACACAGTGTCTTCGTTTCTTTTAGTCTCAACCTGCATGTTTGTATTGTTTTTCAGTATTTCCCGCTTTAGTGTCTCCGTATTACTACTATTTCCTTGGATTTCGAGTACCACGTCTTATTAGCTATTTTTTATATCAAACGAAATTGTTAAAAGTTATAAAAAAGTCAGCACGTATATTTATCAATCTTTATCACAGCGTTAAATTTTGGTAATTTCATTTTTCTAATTAAACAATTTAAGTTATATAGTTTATATTATGTATTGGTATAATAATAAATAAATAACTACAATACATTCTAGAAACTATTCATGTTTATTTCTATTTAAAGAATGAACTAAAACAACTGCACTATCTGCTAGTCTGTTATGTTATTATTATTAATACTCGTGAGACTGTCATGAGGTCAGTGTGCATTTGTTCTAGTTCATTTTCTTTTGTATCTGCTTCTCTCTTTTCGTGGGGTTTCTTGCTTATGGAGGCTGGTGTAGACGGCTCAGGATTCTGTATTGGAGTAAGTGGTGGAGGTATTGGAGGATGAGTGATGGGAGCATCAAATGCAGAGGGGGACAGAAGTATTAAAATAAGTTTTTTTTTAGTTTTACAAATTTTGAGGAATTACACGCCACCACAATGCTTCTTGAAGTACCAGCTACCTACAAATTTACTTGTTTAGTAGCTATACATTTATTTTTTGTTTTCCAGAGCATACCACTCGTAGTTCGATGTTGTTGTTGCCTTTAATAGCAGTCGAACCCATTAAATTAATTACATGGCGCTCATTATCGTTTAAAGGGGGTATGTTTTTATAGGGTACAGAACAAACGGTAATAGATAGAAAAGTAAGCGGAAGGTTACGATCTCTTTTTTCGAGTTTGGCTTAGTGATCCAAACAGATTGAAGCTAACTTGTTTAGCTCCCGATATACCAGGCGTTTTTCAAAATCAGCCATTTTCTTTTAACGGTTATAAGTCCGATGCCGTAATATATAAAGGGAATATGTTCAGATATGTTTTATGCGAGAGTTCCATCCCTCGTAACGCATGTCATAGTCATAGTCCATTAGCCACCCTAATCCTAATCTAATCTAATAACCAATGTGTGCGTTTAGTTTCTGATGGTCTTTATAAAAGGGCCTACATGGTCCACATGAATCTTTACCGTGGGTCGTTCGGGTATTCTCTGTAGCGTTAAAAATCCTGGACGCTTGCCTCCTGGTATCTTGTTTAGTAAACATACGAAACATTCATTTATATGTGGTAGCACATACCTTCGGTTTAGCATTGCTGCTACTGTCCTTGGGCCATGTCCACTGGCCTCTAAGGTTATGGTATTTGGCGACTGTTGCTTTCCACATGCTGTCGGATATAACATAAACGCCATATCTGTTCATTATTTATCTTGATCTTCTTAAATAGCTTCCCATTCTCTAATAAATAATCTTTCGTTAAGTCTATCTCCTCTCCGCTTCTGTCACGCTCGTCCTTCTCTAGTATCTCCATCAACCGTCTTAATCGCACGTCACTTTTCTGTATTATCATCGTTCTCTCCTCTTCGGTTATTCGCTCATACTTAATTATATCTTGAAATAAATCATCCTCATTCGTGTGCGACCTTGAGAGAATATAATTATTTATTTCGTGTGATCATAAACCAATAGCACTTTGGCGTAAAAGTACGTACTTACACTTTCTTTAACACTCTGAAGCCTCTTCGACATTTGCTTAAATGAATCTAAGGTAAATGCGGGAAAGTTGCAGCACCTTTTGAAAAAATATGGAATTTTCAGAAAATACGCAATTTATTGAAACATTTATCTGTCAATAGTAAACGATATCATTACTGTTTTAAAATATATGGAACAAAATATATCGTCGTGGTAACTCCAATATGTCGGATGTCAAATATACCAAATTTTACAGGAACGTCAAAAAACATTCTCATTTTGACCCCATCTTCTCGGCTGCTTTTATAAATCGAATATCATAATTGATTGTACTCCGGATTAATACTACCGTTAGTTTTTCAATGTAAGTTTTTTTTTTTTGTAAGTTATGTTGACATACGACCATTTGCTCATCGACGCTGGCCAGTGTTGTAGACATAAGTCAATTTTTTAATTAGGTACAAAGTGATAAAATAGGTATAAAAAAATAAAATAATAAATGTGAATTAGGTGAAAACTTTGTGTAATTAGTTGAAATTATAAAAATAAAAAAGTTCTTGTCATAGAAAAAGCTTAACAGTTGAAAAATTTAAATTGTAAAATTAAAGTAACTTGCTTATTGCCATGGAAGGTTGCTGTAAAATTCTCTATAGTCTTCTGGTATTAATTCTTTCAACTCTTGAAGATGAAGAAATTTGCTTCTTTCAATCGGACAAGGTCCATTATACAGCTTTGAGCGCTGGTTCACCAGTGATTGCTTGCGTCGCCTTGGGAGCGGTGCCCATTGGTCACTGAAGGACATTTTGAAGTTCACCACCCCTTCTGGGGTATACTGGAAGGCAACAACATCATTAACACAAGGGTCTCCAGTTTTCGTGCCTGGGCTAATGCTGCTGTAATACTCAGTATCAAATTTGAGAAAGTCGTCATAACTAAGGTAATACGTGTGGTACGGCTTCTTAACTCGAGCACTTTGAATTATAGGAAGGTAATCGGCGGGAACAAAAACTTTTCTTCTGTTACCTAGCTTTTTTTCTATTGAAGAATGTACAGAGTCCACCTCCATGTATGTGTGGCCAACTTCCAAGTATTTCTGTTCTATGATGACTCTACCCTTTATGCTAAGGTCCAGTAATGCGTTAGATATCCCTCTCCAAATACTTTTTGTAGATGGGTGCTTCCCTCCGGTGACGGATTTGATGTTCCGTCAATCCGGTGGCCTTCTTCATTTCCTTGAAGATTGAGGCTCCCTTCTTGCTCGCTGCCTCTATTCGGGCAACCTTCGTGTAAAGTTCGCTTTCGGGAGACGGGAGTTTTGCCTCTAAGTCTTCCCGATACTTTTCGGGGTGGTGACGCCTTTCGTGCTGGCGAACCTGCGCAAAAGACGCACACGGCAGGGCGCAAAACTGACACTTGGTGCGATCTCGCGTACCACAGTCTTTAGCGTGGCGTGCCAAGCTACTTTTGAGGGAGTATTCCTTCCCACACTGACCACAGACGTGCGGGAGGGATGAAGCCGGGGGGCTGGCTAGTTCGACAACCTGCAGGGGTCCAGAAGGAGACGTGGCCCCAGATACCTTCCTAGGCTTAGCAGGCTGGCGTTTAGTGGTACCGGATACCACTCCGGTTGGTGACGACTCTGAAGGTGTGGCTGTCGTTTGAGGCAAAAAGCCTGATGTTGGGGGTCCAGGTACGAGCGGGGGACGTCGTAAGCGGGCTCCTGAAAGGCAAGGGGCGGCCGAGCCCGTGGCACACCCCCGATCCGAGGCTTGGGCTTCACGACTTGCACCATGTTACACCGGTAGCGGGCAGGTAACCTATCCTACCTGAATATGGGGGGAAAGGGATCGGGATAAAAGGAAGATATGGTTGGGAAAGTGGGGAAGTTTCGACCGCCGGCGTTTGCCAAGATCAGCGCCACCACGAGAAGGTGCCGGTCGATCTAGTTCAATGGAAGTGGGGGTGGGTTATCTTAAGATGGTGATTTAAATCTCGGTTTATGGGCGCCAAGGCTCGGATAAAATACAGAAGCATACAGGATTTAATAACAAAGTACCAAGAGCCTAATGACATTAAGTCCGCAGATAAATGGGAAAAAGTAACTGCAAAGTTGGCCAAAGTCCGTTAAATTCAAATCCAATAAAATGTAATAATAAGGTAATCAGTAGGTGGTGCAAACAGTAGGGGTCTAGTAGTAACAACCTTGTCGCTGCTGAGCAAATCGGCTCTTCTTGAACCTCACAAGGAGTGATGAAATGAGAACATCAAAATATGGATAACAAAACCAATATCCCTCCAAATGGGGTAATATCTTTAATCCAAAAGTTCATAAAACACGACAAATACTGAAATTCGAATAGGGTTGAGATGACTAAGCGTCTACTCGCGTTCAAGGTTGTTTCGTAAGTGATCAAGACGAAAGGACGCTGCAGTCCGGGAAATCAAATATCCTACGGTGATTGGCTAAGTCGGGGCTGTGAAACTAGATTCCTACGCGCATACGTTCTCATTGGTGATAGAATCGGCGGTCAAATGCGCTAAATTGAAATTGAACTGTAACAGCATTCAATACACAAAGAGTCATCACCATCCTTATTTTTCTGACCATATTTCATATTTTTATGTATCTTTACTAATGCTTCATCACCACTCATAATCATCACTTTTCCTTTTAACTGCAGTTTTCGTTTTGTTCGCCTTTTGTTCATGGATTTTGTTTCTCTTGGAATTAAGTGATTTGTTCTTAGTTCTTATATCTGACTTTATCTGCAATATTTTCTGGAGAATTTAATACAGTCGCGACAATTGTATGCAATATGTTAACACTAAACTTAAAGCTACCTTAAAAAGTTCTCAGCTTTTAACTTCTGCGGCTAAGTTAGGGCACGCGTATGCGCTATATATATTTGTTTGTATTTGTTTTATTCTTGTAACAGGTGGCAAATTGATGCAATAAACTATTTCTAATGGGTCAGCTGTTATATTTATTGGAGGTTAGGTAAATCAGGAGCGGCCCCTCTTAAAGAGCCATGGGACCATGGCCCCACTATTGCAAATTACAAATTAATCATTAAGGAGCTTGTATTTTCTGTAAAAATACCTATAAACATGCGTGCGCACACACATATATAAGTACAGAACGAACGTTGCGATTTCAATGGCTTGATGCGATCAAACGCGCTTTGTAGTTATTTATGCAGACAAGCGGCGAAATGGGGGCTCGTCTAGATTGGCCCCCGCCTTTTGTAGGTAGCTAACCGCGCGGAGCTAGCGGTATATGCAAAAATGCCATTGAAGTGGGGTCAGCCGTTTCGTGAACCACTGCCAGCTGGTTGATCGAATCATCTCGTCAGTGCTCGGCACTGTGCTCTCGCACTATCACGGTATGGAAGCGTGTTAGTCAGACGCAGACGGGCCAGTCGCATACGGACTTCGGTTTACACTTCCCCGCAATAAAAATGGGTTCAAGAATATTTAATATTTATTAATTATAGTAATAAAGTGTGGCATTATTCTAGGATGACATCGCAAATTAATAACTATGGTATTTCTAATCAAAATGAACTACTATTCATATCTTTCTCAGGGTAAAAATTATGAAAGCATAAATAATTAATATAACAAGGGAATTATTCCTGAAAAATACATCATAATAGTGTTTTAAGTAAAAAAAAAAAACAAGCCATTTGCTTAGGTAAACAAACAAAGAAACTAGAAATTGTGTTTCCAATTCTTTGTAAGAAATATGTCCATTTATGCTTAGAATATTCATTATATTTTACTCGACGATCTTCGCTTAAATAACTGCTCCGTGTCGTGTTATGTTTTCGTCGATATAAAATCACCAAAACACCTGAATAATCTTGCGTTCGTTAGGTGGCGAAATGTAAACAAGTGACTCATGTATGTACGTGCAGTTTAAAGACTAAATATATGCAAGTTCGAAGGAAATACGTTAGTATTTATATTTAAGTAGATAAGTATTCCCGATAAGAACTTAATTTATTTTTCATTTTAAAATGTCTTCTAAATTTGTCTACATTATTTTAGTTAGAAATAAACGAGGTAATAAATTACTGCCAGCTGAACTGAACTGATTCAAACCTTTGTAAAATTAATACAAAAAAACGGGGTAGGGGAAAGGGAGGGGAGGAGTTGGCCGGAAATTGGTCCCATCACTCATTATTGTCACAGGCCGCCACTGAGGTAAATAATTGTTGGAGTGGAGAATCTTTAAAAACATGTCTGATAAATTTGATGATGGACGCCTTATGGAATGAGTGCATGAATTTAATCATTTATATGATAAAAGTAACAAAAATTATAAAAATAAACTAGCTATTGAAAATGCGTAGACCACAATTTAATGAATGCTCCTGGTAAGAATACCTTTTTGTACAATATATTTAAAAGAAAACATTAATCATATTTAGCGGAATTTTTGAGCCGAGGTGGCACAATATAAGGCATTTGTAGATTTGCAAAAGAATGAAGATTAATAAAATTCCATCCATTCCATCTGGTTCTGCAGCAACCTCTGGTTGGAAATATTTTCACATGTGTATGCTTTTAGATGAAGTTGTACTTACACGAAAGTGAGTATTTTAAAAAATAAAAACCTCACAAATATTAATGTTAATATTATTTTAGGACAACAAGTAATATGAAAGATAAAGAAAATTTAGATATTTCTATTCTATCTATATATCATTTGACACATTTTTGTACCATAGAGGTAAAGTGCTGTAAGCCCATTTTTGCCCATTATAAAGTCCAAGTATACCATTTTCTGTAATTGCAGATTAAGAAAAGCGTATACACTTCATAACAGGCAAAAATGGACTTATGACATTTTACCTCTGTGGTACAGAATCGCAAGTAGTTATAGGGTAAGTCCGGGATAGATGTCCCACCTTTTTTGTTAATCTTGTTTTTTAATAAAATTTTCAAAAATAAGGCCATACGCCATGCAAATTTACAATGTATTGAACATAAATAGTTTTTAGGACAAGAAACTTAAAAAGTTAGCTATGCCTATATTCCCGAGATGTTCGGGTAAGATGCTCCAGTGACAAGGGATAGATGCCCCATTAACAAGAACAAGTAAATCTGCTTAAAACTAAACATTAACAGAAACTAGGATATTCCCAAATATAAGAAAAAGTATTTTTTACAAAATATTAGTATATTAGTTTTTTTCTTCCGTGCAAGCACTTTCCCGCATAAATGGCAAAGGTTTTCGTATTTGGAACAACCATCATGTGACCATCTTTGGCAATGCACACACTGAAACCAATCATCATTCTTTTTTTGTGTTCGCATACTTCTCTTCGCATCCCACACATACAGCATCATCTTCCTCACTAATGTCACAGTCATCATCTTCATAATGCACGCTCGCATCCGTGTCCGTCTCCGAGTCTACTTTTTCACACCTCTTTTTCGTTCTTTGTTTTTTGTTTTTGTTATTCGTCTGTGGATTCTTCAGCTTTTCACATTTCTTCTGAAACTTACTTTTCTTTTCATTTAAAAAATCTGGGCTAGTCATAACCGCTGCAACTTGAGACGAACGTTTTCTAACTTCTTGTACTTTAACAACTGGAACTGGATTAATTTTTTCTAGGACTTTTCCGGCAGTGTCTTCAACTGTCGTACTCTGCTCTTGAACCTGTTCACTGAATTCATCGGGTGCCCAAGATGGACCTGGCAATCGGATTTTCTATCGTTGAAACTGGAATCTGGGTTGGCGCTGTTGATGAACCTATAGTTGAAACTTGTTTGGAGCCTATTTTCGATTGTGTTTAGAACACCACTGTTCTCGTTAGATCTCGCTTGCGGCAGGTTGTTATCTGGGTTTGGCGTATTGGTGCTCTCTTCAGGCAACAAAAAGGCATAATCGGGTATGGCATTCGCATCATATGGATAAATTCCCGTGGCTTTAAATGCAGATATTGCATTTAAAGCCACTATTGCAAAGAAGCTGTCCAAATTGCAAACGTTTGACTTGGCGCGAAGGATTCACTTTCATCCAATTTTGAACGGCAGCGTAATAGTACGTTTTAAGAGACTTAAACACCGCATGATCAAGGGGGCTGTAAGTAATGTGTCGTATGACTTGGAAGACTCATTATAATTACATCGTTTTGTTCTGCATACTGTAGCGTATGGACATTACAATGTGACGCATGTCCATCTACTATAAGAAGCACCTTACCCTGTGATTTTCTCGGTATGTAATGATTTTTTAACCACTCCATGTATATGGTGGAGTTTATGTACGCAGATTTCTCTGACATATATACGATGGACCCGGGGGGCATTCCATCCTCGTATTCTGTTTTTTTATTTTTGCCTTTCATGATGCAAGCGGGGGGCAAAAACGTTCCCTCCGCATTGCAACACGCTATTACGGTTATTGTTTCCCCTTTCTCTCCTGATGTCACAGAAACCACGTTTTTACTTGCTTTTTCTGCTAGCACAGCACCAGGTTTGTTGTTAAGTTGTAATCCAGACTCATCCATGTTATAGATGTTTCCAGGTTTATCAAAAAGATTATGCTCATCCATTACTGTGCGTAGAAGTTGAAAATAGTCTTCCACAACTTTCCTTAAACAAAGGTACACTACCATTAAGAGTTATCAGGTAACTATTAATTAATGGATGCATGAATGACCGGAGGGACGAATAAATGGATAGACGGATTGCGATGGATAGATGGATGGGTGGATGGTTAGATGAAATTGTTAAATGATTGGATAGAAGGATGAATATAGGAAGGTATGAGAACGGACGAGTGCATGAAACTGTGCAAGTTAATCATAAGTGCAAATATACCTACTTGTTCAGACCTTTCACTCTAGCAGTGGACACTCCTTCAGACTTCCCTAACGCATATATCTTTATTACGCCTCAGAAACGAATTTAGCCAGTCGTATCCAGCTTTTCTGTTAACAAAATTATGCTTTATATTTAAACTTTTGGCAAAATTGTACGCTAATATTCTTACATCTTCTCTGGTGGCAGAAAAACCTCGACTTTGTAATTTCTTCAAATGTTTGACTAGTTTTCGCTCATTTTCAACTCCTAGTATTGGGGCTCGTCCCATTCCTTGTTTTTTTGTTACTCCTTTCCGCAATCTTCGGCGTAATGTTTAGATGGAATATTGAACGTGCGCGATGCTTCGTTGGTTCCCATTAAATTATTGGTTATGGCTTCAATTGCACTAATTAATTGTTGCTCCGTCCATTTTCTTTCGTTGGTATGTAGTTGGCATGCTTTAACAATAAAACAAGTTTTTAAAAATGGGGCGTCATTTACTGATTTAGCCGGGGCATCTTTCCCAATCATCCGGGATAGATGCCCCACCTAAATGTCAAATTCAAATTTAGCGCTATTGCATGCAAATTCAGTGGAGACCCTAACCTATAAACAGCTTAAGGGTATAACAAAGCAAAAACAGCGGTTGAAATGCTTTAACATGACGTACGTGCATACATAAAACACATCGATATTTTTTTTCATACATTGAAAATAGATTTTTATAAATAACTTACCTGTGTAAGGTTTTTTAACAACAAAATAGTATCACAGATAACGCGGCGTTCACTAAGAATCATATATAGCGGTAGTGGTGCCACCTTTTACTCAGTAGCGTAGTTATCGTAGCGGGGCGCCTTCGACTGAGGGGCAACTATCCCGGACTTACCCTAGATGTAGGTTATACAAACGGAAATTGAATTGTATTAAAAACCCTTTATTAATTTTTTGTTACAACTTATTTTGCCTTACTGCACTATCTAATATACTGCAAATCAGCTTGCCTAAACCATATCTTTATGGTATACTCAAAAATGACCTCCAACAACCATGAGTAGGTCTTTTTTTCTTACAGCAGCTAAAAATGTTAAAAAATCAATAAGGTATTAATAAGTTATAACAGTTTTTTTAACACGATCTGATACTACTACACCATTGCTCGGAATTAAGTTCGCTAACAAATCATTTTCCCAGCAAAATGTGAGTTGAAGTTATCTAAGGTATATCAGTAGATCAGTAGAAATTTTCTGCGAGTTATAATTGAACTATGTTTGTGCCTAATATACTTACTGAACTCTCAGTTTCTGAAGTTTCTGCCATTGTTCATCTAATGAAAAAAGCACAACGTCAGAATATGTAATTCGTGGAGCTACACTTTCACCTGCACCTGGCCCACACAAGCCCAATAACACGCAAACTCCACTCCATAGGACAACAAGTTCTATAGATGGGCGACTAATGTTATATGTATGAAAACAAATCAGCGCCATTGCAGGTGTAGTTTGGAAACATGTAAAAGCGTTTTTTTTTATTTGAAAATATTAATAGGATTTTAAAGCTTAAGAAATTAAATATTAATAGGATTGTATACATATTTATAGCACTTGTCAAATTATCTGCAAATTTGTAAGAATATCAGAGATGGTGACAGATTTACAGATAATTTAACATTATGCTACAAATATGTATAATAATAGAGTTCCATCATTAACCTTTTCATGGAAAAAATAACAAATAGTGTGATGCTTTATAACAATAACGGTTTCTTTATCACAGGCTTAAAATTATATTACTATACTAGTCAAGGATTAAAATTTCCACTAATAAAAGTAAACATACAAGAGGAAAGCTTTTTATGACATTTATGAAATTTCAATGTAATCAAATATCATTTGTTACCTCAATACTTTATTGAAAAATATTTAAATAGAAGTATACCTAATACAATAATATGTACTTATATCTAGCACAATACGACTTATACTAATTTTTTAAGGCCATCAATTTTTGATTTCCTTTTTTTATATTTTACATACCTGGCGTGAGCAAGCTCAGCGATGGGGTTAATAATTGTAGTCTTATAATACTTTCTGAAGTCTAGACCCTTCAATGAATGATTTATATTTCTCACCCAATCATAAATATAAAAGTTAGTGATAATTTTAATGAAAATATTTTTTAAATTATGTTTATTGCAGGAAAAATTAAATTCTACAACTGAATCCAATGCAGTTTTGCGCATTCTTTTTATCCCTTGTTTGTGACAAACTTTTGGCAATAATAATGATAACGTAGCAATACTTTTACTAAAAGTCGATATGAATATAGAATTTGGTCTATATAGTTTATTGAATACTCCTTAGTTTGAATAAAAGTGTGCTCAACAGTCGTTTGATTACTTGATAAGAAACATAAACATTCTTTGCAACGACCAGTTTCTTTTTGAATTTTTCGAATAACGTATCCAGCTATGTATGAATGTATATTTCTTACAGCAGTATCTGTTGACACAGTTACTTCATCTATAATTCCAACATCAAGTCCAGTTATTTGAGGTTCTTCTATGTGGCCAGTTAAAAATCCCATCAAATCGTCCAATCCGCCTTCAGAGTCATCATCCTCACAGTTTGCCCCCAGTGAGTGAACCGACATAAAATTATTTACAACGATTGCTTTAAATGAGGTTGCAAAAAACGTAGGTGTCGGGTTTACATTTCTAACGGCATGGGATCTTATGTAGCCAAAGAAATTTTCTAAGGGGTGACAAACATAAGAATGACGGTTTGTCACTGTAGCGCGTCCAGAGATACGCCAAGCCACGGATAGTAGTCATCCAATTTGATATAGTTGGTGGGACAAACTGTTTCTCTTTATTTATAAAGGCAATAGTTTTTAAAACACGTGTTGCCTCCTGCCAAAACTTCTGAAATGTTCGGAAGTAGATGATATGGCGCATCGAAGATTTTTTCCCACTATGGTCTTAATTTGAATAGCCACTTGCATAATTTGGTGGAAGACAATTGTATGAAGTCAGTTCCATTTCGTTAATAATTTGGTACACTCTGCCTTTTACAACAGCTTGTTGATATGGTGTAAAATTGTTACAACCTCTATAGTAATTACTTAGTTTTTATAATAATTTGGGTTCGGGCAAGGGTTACTCTTGGAAATGAAACGCTTTATTTCTTAATATTGAACATATAATTTATAAAAAAAAATAGAATTTTGTATAAAAAACATAATCCAATGAGATCTATTAAAAATAAAAAGAAATTACTTAAACTAATGTACTTACATGACTAAAAAAAATGTTCACCGGCCGGCTACTCACGCACACACCTTACGTTACAACTCGTTTGTGTCATCACCCGCCTCGCTAGTCCTCCCGGGTATCTTTTTTTGCTTCTCTAGCTGAATTTACGCGAAGCGAGGAGAATGATTGCACAACTTACAGCTAATTACACATATATTTATATACCGGGTGGTCCATTTATCGTGGCCCCCCTAAAAATTTGGAAGCAGTCAGTTTTATGAAAAAAAGTTTCAAGTAAAAGTTTTACTACAAGAAGTGTACTATCAGATGGTTATGCAGTCGTACACCAAGGAGAACGTTTGAAGGTTATGCGAATGTCAATTTTTGTTTTTTTAATGGAACATGCCTTTTTTTCAAATTCTGAAAAAGGATGTAATTGTGAGTAGAAAAGTAGTAAAACTCATGTGGCCTAAAATTAAGATTCAGCCAAATATTCAAGAAAAACAAAATATAAATTGGAAATATTCAAGAAAAACACAAAAAAATGATAAAAATTTATTAAAAGAATAACGTAAATAGACACAAAGTATCCGATCACTCCTGGGCTAAACTAATTTCTTTTAATCGGGACAATTATTTCGGAAACTTCGGACTTATTACAGTAAGTGTTCAAAGTGTTGACCTTCAACCTCGATACACTTTAGAATTCTCTTACTAAATGAATCATGGACGTTTATTAGCACTTCTTCCGTAATTTCTGAGCATGCATTTATTATCCTTTGCTGCATATCTACCGGTGTTGTTGGGGCAGTACGGTACACTTTCTCTTTAATTGAACCCCACAGAAAATAATCGAGAGGTGTCAAATCTGGGGAACGAGCAGGCCAAGGTGTAGGTCCGCCGCGTCCTATCCAGTGATCGCCGTAATCCCTGTTTAATATTTCTCGAGCCGCCTGTGAATAATGAGCTGGACACCCATCATGTTGGTACCACATTATGGCTCGCCGCTCTAAAGGTTCATCTTCAAGTAGTGTCGGTAACACATTGTGTAAAAAGTCGCTGTACTTATTACCATCTAAATTGCCAATAAGAAAGAAAGGTCCAATTATTTTTGTACCAATAATCCCACACCAGACGTTGACATTCCATGGACGTTGCGGCTCTACTTGTCGTAACCATCTTGGATTTTCCGTTGCCCAATAATGCATATTATGCCTATTTATCTGCCCATGATTCGTAAAAGTGGATTCGTCGGAAAATAGCACATTGAGAAAAAAGTTATTGTTATCGCGAATTTTTTGCTGAGCCCATTCACAAAATTGTACACGATGTGCAAAATCAGTTCCTTGAAGGTCTTGATGCATCGATATGTGGTACGGGTGAAATTTTTGGTGTTTCAGTATTCGACCAATACTAGTTCGTGAGATTCCAGACTGGCCGGCAATTTCTCTAGTACTGACGAGTGGATTATGAGCCACTGCCGCTAGAACAGCAATTTGCGCGTTTTCATCGGTAGCAGTCTTTTTTCGCATTTTTTTCTTCTTCACAATACTTCCCATGGTAGTGAACTGTTGTACAACACGACGAAAGGACGTACGACTCGGTTGGTGTCTATCAGGGTATCTTCCAACATACAAACGACACGCTGTTATACAGCATGTTATACAGTGGTTTAACATTACGCTGTGACCTCTGCATTCATCTACTAAAAATGGTGTATTTTCCAGTTTCTTTATTATTTTATTTATGATACGTTCCGTTACTTTTTGCTTATATTTGATCTTATCGAATAATTTTGCAAAGGTGTTAGTTGATACTGTGATTACCTCAACTAATATGGGTGTTGGTGCCGATAATTTGGAGTATGATGTGGAGTGAGTATAGCTTAGGTAAAATTAGTAACTACTCTATATTGGTCAAAGTGGAGGTATGATCAATCAGGTGTGTGTGGCACATGTTACAAGTGGTTTTTTCCCAAAACCCAGTGGACTAGATAGCCGGCAAAATAATTAATGCTGCAGTCTTCCAACGTTAATTGATTTTTGACACTGTCAACCTCCGGATGTGCATCACCCTCATATAAGTCCGAACAAAAAGAAGTAGAAGTTGATGTGGACTTTTGCACTTCGACGTTTCTGCATGTAGTTAGAGCGGTATTGTTTTCCGTATTAATGAAGTGTACTTCTTTTTTATGAAAAGAGTCCCAGGTAACACCAAATAAATTATTTTCTAATATACTTTTTACATCGGAAGTGACCTGCAATATTATTTTTGTAAATACGTAGTAAGACGTGCATTGTAACAGTTTTTAACCTATTCGTTTTACAATTACGACACTTACCCGTTGCCGATTATAACCATTGCAATGTTTATTCACAACGACTTCTTTTATATTTTATAACTTACAATTATGGATCACAAAACTACATAAAAACGATACGATATATACTTCAAAAAAATTTAATAATGTGTTGCGCCTCCACGATGTCTTATGCACTCATTAACATGTCTGGGCATACTTCTAATAAGGTGATCAATTTCCTCCTGAGGTATCTCATTCCATGCTATTTGTGGGGGATGGGGTAAATTGAGTAATCTTCTTCCCATAATATCCCAGACGTGCTCGATGGGTGAAAGATCGGGTGATCTGGATGGCCAAGGCAACAAAACAACTTGATTGTCCCCAAAATGAGCATGTGAACGTCTAGAAAAAAAATACACAAAAAAGAGAAGCAAGCAAACATAATTTTGTGTTTTTTTTTATTTTAACATTAGATAACATTTCAAAAAACCAGGTGTTCGAAACTGTGGCCGTTCACATCAACAAATTTATTTATTCGCAATTGAAATGCTATTCAACAATACAAAACCGTACTTTATTCAGTACTTGACAAGCTGTGAATACTTACACATTGTCCGATCCCCATTTAGATTATTAATTATTAATCCAATACAAATTAGTCAGTGTTGAATATTTGAACAGTAATGGAGGCTATGGAGGGTATGATAAAGTAAAGTTCTTCGTCGTTTAATGTCTTTTTGAAATGTTATTTAATGTTAAAATAAAAAAACACAAAATCATGTTTTTTGCGATTACAGCGCAATCTGTTACGAATCGAAAAAAAGTTTCAAACAAAAACTACACACTTGATGGCGTAGAATCCGAATCTGCAATACAAAATGGAAGATTCCCCTCCTCCCATTTAAGATTTCCAAGTTGTTCCCCCTCCCACTCTGGGAGTGGGGGGATCGAGTTCGGCACCATTCAGTGAGCCCCCTACATTATAACAAATCTTATTAAGATCTTTTTTTGATTTGATGCAGTGTTTTAGAGATTCCGTTGTCTCAAGATAAAAAAACTCAGCTTGTATATGGCACTTGGTTTTCTTCTTTAATTCGTCTCTATTCACTTTTACTTTTAATGCAAAGTATTCTTCATATTAAGGTTATTACACGAATTTCGAAATTTTTCCCATAAACACTGGCTAATGTTTCTTTCGCTGTTGTACAGGTTAAAACGAGATTTGCATTTCTAAATCTAATCTACTTAATAATAGCATTCTTTGCTTTACCGTCATTGAATTCATATGAATTCAAAGATTTTTTATCACGACTTGCATCAGTTGCGGGAACTTCTCCTTCAATATTATCGGTTGAACCTCCTGCTTTCATGTAGGCATTTATTTGAGATTTCCATAACTCATAATTTCATCCATTTAACTTGACCGATGAAATTACTTTCATCTCTCTTTCCACCGAATGAATCCACTCCATTTCTTTTTTTTTTTATCAATACAATTTCAAATGTCAGAATAGATACGGTACGACGACACGACTTGTTCACTCTGAATATTTGATTACCGCCTTATTTTTATTCGAAACTCATAACCTAATATAATATTAGGTATAACATAACCTATTGCGTGTGAACGTTTTTCTTCCACTAGAACTGCGTCTACGCATCTGTCAATCACACAAAAGTGTTTTTCTGAGCCGGCAGTGATAAAAAACAAGTCCATTTAGTACAAAAATAATGTATTCGTTCTTTTTCAGTAACGACAACAAGAAAGCGGTTTTATGGCATAAACGCTTTAGTAATTATATTCTACTAACTGAAAGTGTGTATTAAGGAATTCATATATTTCTGCTAATAACTGTAATAATTAAGAGGAATTTTTTCCAAGGAAAAAATTTCTCACGCGGGATTCGAACCTACACACTCTCGTTTACCGGAAAGAAAGAAAGAAAGGAAGAAAAGACATTTACTGCTTCATAGATTGATTACAGAAACATTGTGTGTCGTATGCTTATGTGATAATAAAATTTGCCTATACAGTATATTTGTATTTACAATTTCACTCTGTTATTTCACACAAAAAGTTCGTGACGTATGCTCTGAGGGCCGGGCATCATCGCACAATCAGTTGGGGCTTGGTTGATTTCGGATCCGAGTGCGGTAGTGGTTCAATGTTCCAAATTCATCGACGAAAATGTGTAAAAGCCTCGTGCATGTCCGTTGGGGGAGCCTGTGGAGCCTGGGCTCTTAGCGTTTGCGGTTGTGGGGCATGACTGACGTCAGGCGAAAATATGACGATGTTTACCGGGCGGAGCCTCAGTGATGCCGGCGACGAGCGGGTTGCGATGCGCACGAGTTGCTTGGTAGAATTTCGCCGTGATCCTGGCAATGAAATCTGGGATCGCCTCGACATTAGCTCTCAGCAGCAGCTGGTCTGCGACCCACCCCGAGCGCCAGTCGTAGACATTTATTCTGCTTCACAATGACCCTCTTGATGTGGGTTTTGGCTGCTCTGCCCCAGCAGGGGGCTCCATATGTGAGAATTGGCCTCAGGATCGTCTTGTACAGTAGAATTCTAGTGTCAACCGAGATGTGACGATTGATGATTATAGGCTGTAGTTTTCTTAGGGCGGCCGTAGTTTTGACAATGTTGTTATTAATGGCATCTTTAAAAGTTAACCTCTTGTCTAGGGCAATACCGAGATATTTGGCAGTGGAAACTGGCGTAACTGCAGAGCCAAACAGGGAGGGCAAGCGAGAAATGTGAACCGGATTCGTACGCTTTGTGAAGACGGAGATCGTCGATTTTGCAGGGTTAGCCATCAACTTCCGTCTTTCCAGGTACATCTGGTACATGGGTAGCTGGTTTTTGGACCGCCCCTGGTTGACAGCGAGAATGCGCGTAAATTGCCGTGTCATCGGCGTAGACAGCTAATCGGTTATTCGGGAATTTGGGCAGGTCCGCGGTGAAAATGTTGAATAGGGCCGGCCCCAGTACAGATCCCTGCGGGACTCCGGCCGTGACAGGCACCAGCCTTGAGAGATGGTTCTTGACCTTGACGTGAAATCGGCGTTCCGTCAAGTAGCTGCGGAGGGTCCTAATGATTGGCGCCGGAAAGTTGTAGCGGATGAGTTTGAATATCAACCAATCTGTCCAGACCCTGTCGAATGCTTTCTCCAGGTCAACGAGGAGTAAAGCCGTGTGCTGGCGCTTGTTAAAGGCAGAGATGATGTCCGAGACGACCCTGGCCACCTGGTGAGTCGTCGAGTGCTCTGACCGGAATCCAAACTGTTCGTCCGGGATAATTTGCTCCTACTCGAGATGATTCTGAATGATTTGGAATAATATCTTTTCGAATATTTTGAACAGTGTCGACAGAAGCGAGATGGGCCTATAGGAGGGGGGGGGGGGTCTTTTCCGGGTTTCCTGAGTTTAAGAGCGGCATTGAATATGTAAGTGAGCGGGACTATCGTTTTGCGGGGAATATGTTTTAGCAGTATGTTCTGAATGCCATCCCCACCAGGGGCCTTGAGAGGGATAGATTTGTTAATTAATCGGCGTACATTCTTGGGAGTGGTAAGAAAGTGGATTGTCCTGTCAGCGGCCTTTTGGATATCGGAGGCGACCCTGGCCAGCGTGACTTCCAGCGTCTGCACATCCCTAATGCTCGAGGTGAGAGGGGCTTCATTTAGGATAGACTTAAAAGCACGCCAGTCCGCTCGCGAGTAGTCCGGCACCGGCGAGTAAGACCAGGAGCTACAGCATCATTGAGGACAAACTCCAACGCCGCATGATCAGATGGAAGGGTGTGCGTCTTGATTTCGGAGATGTTGGTAATATTTTCGGTCAGAACCAGGTCCAGTGGATTAGGGGAGGTCCCATTATGTGGGTAGTGTGTGTGTTCACCCGGCTCGTGCAGGATAACACTAGAGTCCATAAGGAATTGGTACAAGGCACATCCGTTTGCGTTATTACGGTTACAGTTCCAGGAGTCGTGAGTTGCGTTGAAGTCCCCAGCAACAATGACCTTCCTGCCAAGGGAGAAAAGGACTTATAGCTCTTGCCTGGTGATCCTCTTCTGCGAGCTGTTATAAAATGAGACTAAGATAGTATTATCCACTAACTGTATAGCGACCGCCTCTGTATTCTGGAGGGCAACATCCCGAAGCGGAATCCTCTTGAACGGGATGTCATCCCGGACGAGACAGCTACAAACCGCCATTTACGTTGTTGAGCCATAGAGTTCCGTTAAGAACCCCCTGACCCTGATGCTATATCTCGCAGACGTACGCGTTTCGTTGAGTAGGACTATTTGTATCCCCCATCTCCGAATAGCGGCTGTAAGTTCCTCAATTTTGTTTGAGATACCATCGGCGTTCCAGTGCAGGATCTTAATGAATTTTCTGGTCATTAAATTCGCTGATTACCTTGGCGTATTCCAGTAGTGTGGAGCACGACTTGATCTTTTGATGTAGCTCGTCCAATCGATCAGCAAGCCATTCCAGGTCAATTATTTTGTTAATCGCTTTGAAAGTATCGGCTATCCGGTTTGTGTGGTTGAAATTTATGTTGACCCCAGTGTAGGCGGTGCGTGAGGGACCCGGTCGTTGTGTTCGCCTGGAAGGACCCTCCTCATCGTCTGTGTCCGTGCCCGAGCTGTCCACAACCCTCGGCACAACTCTCTCGCGAACCCGTTCCAGTTGCCACGAGCCCCTGGATTGACTGCAGGCAGCGACAGAAATTCTTTGCGATCCTTCCAGGCGTTGGTGGTTGGAGGAGGCGCTGGTTTAAATCGAGATTTGACAGCTGTAGAGGTCAGGGCTGACTGCGCATTTCTCCGGTGTTTCACTTCCACGGCGGTCTCATAGTGGGAGCACTGCGGGCTGGATGCAGGATGGTCCCCACAGCAGTTGCAACATACGGCCGGTTCACTGCGGTCCTACGAGTATTCAAAAGATCTGTGGGTGCCAGCACATTTGACGCAGCGAACCGCATTTAAGTTGCAGTTTGCAGTGGCGTGCCCCCAAGCTTGGCACTTCTTGCATTGTATTATCTCGCGTTTTGAGACATGCGGCTCAATGTACACCCGCGTGCGCTGGATATATCTGGCTTTACTTGCCAGCTCTTTTAACGAAACCGACTTGGGGACCGTGATCATGAAAATAGGGTTTCGTGTGTTCTTCAATTTTTCAACACTTTCGATGTTGACTTCCAACTCTGTGAGCTGATTTTTAACGTCCCTTCCCTCCACATCACTGTGCAACCCCTTGATTAGATACGCAAGAGTCCGCTCAGATCGCGGGGTGTAGGTATAAAACGGTAAAATACCCTTATATGTTTTTGATAAATTATGATAATCACCGATATCCACGATATACACCAGGGTCTTGTCAGCCGCGAAATGTTGATAATAGTTAGAGGAAATGGAGTCCAGTTTAGCCCGAAACTCGCGATAATTTTGCTGCACACGCGAAACAAAGCATATCGGCGGCGGTTTGGGTTGCTTCTTCGGCGGAGGTTCAACTTCGTGTTCTTCCGACGCCGCAGTCTGTTCCGGATGGTTACTGTCCTGGGAGGCTTCAGGCTCGGCCCTCATGTCCACGTCCGCAAGGATACCATACCTGTAATGTTGACTATCTCAACATTAAAAAAGTCGGAGAGACTAGGCTTATGTTGCACTCTCTCGGAGTCTAGTGTGGCTGGTGTGGTCAGCGTCATTTTTACTGGGGTTGATTCCACCATTTCTTCCGCAGAGACGATCGTGGCGTCAAGCTTTCCCGTCGTCTTCTTCACTTGCGCCAGTTGTTGCCGGGGCTTCGGCAGCGTCGTATCGACCTTTCACGTCCTCTAAATCTATCAACTTCCAAACCTTACCAACAAGCTTTGGAACACTCAGATGAGCGCCTTTGGCAAGCGTCCCTAGCTCGTCATCATCGCGCTTACGCACTCGTGATCTATTCGTTAGGGCTTTCACGCCACTCATAAAAGTCAAAAAGCTCACACGGGCGACAGATATTAGTCACCCGTGACAACAACACAAATATCAAATTGAAGTCCAGAAAATCGTTCTGACACTAACAAAGCAATATACTATAAAAGATAAATTCACGCCAAACAGAGCCCCCAACCGGAACTCCAATTAACAAACACAAACACCAAACCAACAACAAGAAACAGACATTTTTAAACGCGAAACGCGCAGAAACAATGAGAAAATTACAAAAAACACTCTAAAAAATACGTACTCACTCTATTGAGATCGAACTGTCACTAAACTGCCTCGTTTACCGGACGAGCGCCCTACCAATTGAGTTAGCCAGATATATGCAGATTCATGCGACAATCGACATATATCGATTGGTAATTTTTTCTTGGGAAAAAATGCTCTTGATTATTACAGTTGTTAGTAGAAATACATTAATTCGTTAATAATTTCATACTGTAAAAAGCTTACAACCTTTGAAAATGTGTATGTTGTCAACTTATGAAATATAATAATAAATTATACTGACAATGTTACCTCAAAAATCCGTATGTTGTTTTTTTTTTCTGTTCTGTTTCAATCACAAAATGTCTGAATATATATTCATTTCCTGCCTTAATGGTGATTTGTACCCTTTTACAAAAGGATTTATGAAGTTTAAAATGTCAAACAAATCATTAATAAAGGAAAAAAGAAAAAACAAGGTTTTGATCCTCACAGAATTCTTTAAGGGTGGGCAAAAAGTGGTGGGGACAATGCATTTTTCATTTCCTCAGTTTCTTGAAAAATGAGAATATTTAATTATGTTTTAAGTTATGAAATAAATCTGCACTTCACACTAATCATAATAAAGAAATAGCAAAAGGATCTGTAATTGAATAACGCCAAAGAAGAAAAAATCGGTTGAAGAGTGTCATTATGATCATTACGTTTTGTATATTATGTATGTGTAAGAAAAATTGAAAAATATTCACTCATTTGGGAGAAACTTAGGGAAACGTATTTTGTAAAACAGTAGGCGATCCTATAAAATTTATGATTTCATGCCCATCACGGAAGTGTAGCATTTTGTTCGAAGATGGCGCCACAGAATGTTACATAATTATCATTTTTATTATATGTATTGGCAAAACAATTTATTGCTCATAATCTTTATAAAGAGTATTTTAATTGAAGCAAGAGATACAGACAATTTCTGTAAATAAAATGGAAAAAAAGACGGGAGATAAATTTTCGCATTCCGTTTATGGGGGCTATGTATTCCATGTCGTAGTCTAATAAATTATCAAATAATTGGTTTATCAAAATTATTCATAATAAAAAAAGTAATTCTTTAAAAAAGTATTTATTTTTTTATTTTAGTCACAATGATACTGTATAAATGGAAAAAAGCTGCGTAGAATACATTACAGTAAAGAAAGTAACAATAGGGTTTGTTATACATGTACGTCAAAATAATACAAATTTGCTAAATTCAAGTAGCCAGTAATTACGGGCAAGCTGAAATTGATATATGAAAATGATGATTATGAGAAAGAATTGGCGAGGTTTGACAAGCAATGCTTAGGTAGTAAAAGAAAAAAATAATAATGGGAAAAATAGTCACACTGTCGGCGGCATGTGTGTGCATGATATTTCTCTTGACATAAATTGTTGCATCTTCTCCGGAAGAAAACACCCTAGATAAAATTGTTTTAATTTTGGCAACATACACGTTCGCCACATATTTTCATCTCTCTCAATGCGTTGTATAAAAAGCGGTTGGTTTTCGTCAATATACACAACAAAATTTGCGTACTTTTCTCTTTGTTATGTTTAGTTGCCCCTGGATCTAAAAGCAGAAAAAAAATGGAAATATAATGTTGTTTTTGAGAAAGCACCTCCTCTAAAAATATTAAGTGACAATGCAATTATAGGTATATACATATAAATAAGAGAGATAAGCAAAGTAAAAAATTATTTAAAAGATACAATTTAAAATCAGTTTAAAAATAGTCCAGATGTTGGGGGGCCGATGCGTGGGTTTAAATAAATACACCTTTTCGGTATTTACCTTTTATTTTACAATTGTACACGTCTTCTTAACTCTATGTTAACGGAACGGGAATTTCTCTCGGAGTGGCCATGCATGCATATATACAGGCGACACATGCTTGGGCCCTCTAGGGTCGAGATATAACACCAGGTTTAAAGACAAAGTAAAATTAGAAGGTGCAATGTAAAAGGTTAGACTTAAGTAAAATTTGCAAAGAACAGACATTAAAAACCACAATAAAACACTCAATTTAAACAAACAACACTTTTAAATTATTTAAAATAGATGTCACTTCGCACTCAGAATATAAAATGATTCTGGAATGAACTTTAAATAAAGTTGGAAAATTTCTAGAAAAATGCAGTACTCTAGTGCCATCTATTATTGAAGAACTAAACATAAAGTAATGAAATGCTGAAGGCAAGGTAGAATAATTGAAAACCATATATGTCAGGGGTCATCTCTCGAGTAAAACTTGGAAAAAAGGAGTGGACTCGAAAACTAATTGCGAGTTTAAAATCCAATCATTAATAGACTCTAAACAAATTGCTACTAGGTTGACAATCTTTAAATTCTTCATATTGGAGATCATCTTTTAAGAAAGTTAATGCCTTTGCTACACTTGAACTGAAAACTTGTGTACTCAAATTTACCTGAAAAATTTCATTTATTTAAAAAATATATATACACACATATTTAAACATACAAACCTTCATTGTTTGAGGATTCCAATTTATATGCATTCTTTTTAATTTGGCAGCCAACTTTAAACCCTGTTTCTGCTGAATTTGGAGTAATTTAACGATATAGTCCCACCGTATTTCTTCTTCATTGTTGCTAAAGCCGTTTAAATACGAAAAATTATTGCGCAGCAATTTAATTATGTGGCAAACATCGAAGATAGCAAATACTTTCTCTCCATTCGTAGCAAATATGATTTTATACTGGTCAAATCCAAATTGTTTAAACAGCAAAATAGAAGTTTGGTCCATCGTAAGTGATACAAGCAATATAGATCCATTAGATTAGCCTTTGCTTGCCAATAAGAGTTTTAATAAAAAAGATAGGCAATTGGTAATTCACTCCCTGTATAGCTAACTATCATAAGAATGAGGGCTTCTCCGGCTGACTCTAAATTATCTGAAATCCAAAATTGATATCACCAAACCCATTCACATCAATTTTTTTCTATATGGGGATTTCATTGAAAAAACAATCCACACAAGTTAATATGCCCTCTTTGGTTCACTTTATTACTTATTTGTTGCAACACAGTGAAACATTCTTTTTAAAACCCGGGTTTACAGTCAATAGCCGTACAGCATTGTCTTATGTCGTTTTAAATTCTTTTCTAATAAATTCTTAAACTGTGTTTGAAGAAAAAAGTGAAGTATCATTGCAAAACATCTCAGATCAGGTGGGTACTTTTCTGTACAGGTGGCTTCCAATCCAGAATTTTTTAAATACCTAGATATTAATACTTTTTAGGCTTTCCAAAGTCTTTTATAAATACTCAATACCATTAGTTGACAACATATTTGTCCTCTATAGTTTCTGTACAATAGTTTTCAATGAGAACATCTTGTGTTTTAATTTCTTAACGGTTCACTGTTTTTGTGCTAATTTTAGTGAAGCCTTACGCAATGAAGACTTCAAATTCATACCTTTATTCGGTATAACTGTTGGACTCAATCAAGTACAAATTTATAAACATAATGTCATTTCACAATTTGTGCAAACCTATGATTATGAACTGTTTTAATAAAACCCACTCTTCTCTTCTACTATCACTGGAATCAGTTGATGACAATTTTTTCCTAAGATCGGCAATATTCATGTCAGTAGTGCAGGAAGGTGTTCCAGAATCAGACAAAATATACTATTTGTAACATAAATCTCATATTTATTGAAACAGGAATAAACTTTTTTTTTGTTCTACAAACAAATAATAAAACAACAATTTTCTTGCAAAATGGAATACCTAACTTAAACGGTAATCGATAGACTATATTTCGAAAAATTTGAAATGGAAAATATCAGATTCACAGATACATCACGATCAGGACATACTATATTCCACAATTGCACAAAGTTTTAATGAACGCCTATATTGGAAAGATTTACTTCAAACTTTAAATATGATTGCTGTCGTTTTGTTGATCCCACATGTGTCGGCCTAGGAAGCACCATTTGGGTTTTTTTTCCACAGTAATCACAGAGATATCGTCTGTTGTAGGGAAAGTAAAACTGCTATATTTTAATGACATACACAAGAGTTCAGCAACGTAATAAATATCTTTCTTTTTATTTTCAAAAATTAATTCATATTCCTTAATAAGCTCGTCTAAAAGAAACGGGAGATCAATTTCTCTAATGAAGTCGATGTCATCATCAGAATCTTCAGACGCCATTAGTTTCGCTACATCGCCTTCTTCGTCTGTTGAATCTTCACATTACGCTTTTCTCTTCGCGGAGTTCTTCATTTCTTCCTCTCCTTTTGTTTTCTTCTAAAGCCATCTTTTCGAGAGTGTCAGTTGCGATAATACTTTTGCTGTTTTCCCTTTCGTTCCTTGTAATTTTGCATTCTTTGGCTTTAGGATAGTCCTTGAATTCTTATGGACGGCGAAACACCTCTTTGCCTAAATTGATGGTAGGTGTGTTTTTAGACAGTGGTGTTAACTGTAAGGAGCCACTATTGGGTTCTACGGTAAAATTCGATGTAGAAGACCCATAATCTTGCTTACCGTACTGTGACATACGTGGACTTGTCGCGCAGCCTCACGTGTACTAATATCGGGATTTGCTTCCGCAATATCTAGAAGGGCTTCCTCGGCATACAATACTCGTCGCGGTCTATGACGGCCGCGACCTTCGTAATTAGATTTGAAATGACCACTATCTCTTAAATTTTGCACTGTATTCCTAATTAACGTATGTGATGGACGTTGCCGAATAGGAAACCGATTGGCATACACACGTATTGTGTCATTGATATTTCCTCCCGTCTCTCCGTAAATTAACACGATATCTATCAATTCCTGCGTTGTGTAGCGCTGCATTTTTATACACACTGCATTCCAAGCGGCGATCCATACAAAACTAACAGGCGTAATGGCTGAATGATAGTGGTATGTGGGGGTATACTTGGGACAGCATTTAGGTTAGGGCCCACGGCATTTACAAATTTTTTTTTCTCGTTAATGCTTACAGATAGACCCCCGTGCATTAAGACTTTTTGATCGTAAATGATTACAGCCTGCTACATATTATTATATTTTAAACCTCTATATCGGATACACCCTGTATAGTGTACACTATATATCCTCAAGTGGGAGAGTCAAGAAGAGGGCTGCCTATACCTCCCTTAAGCAAATTGTGTGTTGCATTAAGGTTTTACGCCAGTGGAACATTTCAGGTAACAATTATTGTCGAAAATTGAATACTTAATTCTCAGAATTTTTAATGTGTGTTTTAGAGAGTATGTAGCGCTTTCTTACGAATAAGCCAGCCAACATGTTGCCGTATTGTAGATGAAGTTTCTGAAATATTAGCCAGAAACTTAGGAAGATATGTAAAATGGCCCACTACACCCGCAGAAGTAATACAAAACATACGACACATTTATAATATAGGAAGATTTCCAGGTGTCAGTGGATGCATAGATTGCACTCATATTAAAATAAGAAATCCTGGAGGGGTAGATGCCGAAGTGTTTCGGAACAAAAAAGGATGGATGTCCATCAACGTGCAAGTTGTTGCAGGCCTTTCATTAGAAATTCTGAACATCGTAATACGTTGGCCTGGATCTGCCCATGATAGCAGAATTTTTAATAACAGTGCCACAAAAATTAAGGAAAGGAAAAATTGGAAAGGGGAGATATTACTGGCGTATTGTTGGGTGACAGTGCGTATTAACAATCGGAATATGTATATACCCCTGTACCAAATCCACAAACAAGAAGTGAACATAGATATAACAATGCACATTTCAGAACACGAAATGTAGTTGAAACAACGTTTGGCATATGGAAAAGCAGATTTCGATGTTTGCAAATTGGTCTGCAAAATAAGTTAAATAATGCTGCGCGAATAATTGCTGCAGCAGCAGTGTTGCATAACATTAGAATTATGGACAATGAGGTAGATGCAAATGATGATGTTATACCAGCAGAAGACATTCCTATGCCACATGCACCAGAACATTTCCGTGGCAATATTATTCGTACTGAATTATTGAGAGACATTTCAATTAATTTAACTTTAGTTATTGTATTTTTTGCTGTTGTTGTGAACTTAATACAAATAAACAAACGAAATAAATGCCTAATACATATGTTGTTTAAAGAAACGTTTAATATCTATAAAACTATAACAATAATACTTATACAACTAATATAATAATTAAAATTGCTGTGAAATAACTGAATTCTTTGTAATTTTATGAGAACCGCTTGAAAAAATTATCGTAATATCCTTTATATTATTATCGGTTATTATTATTATTATATAGCAGTCCTCATAAAATTACAAATAATTCAGTTGTTTCTCAGCAATTTTAATTTTAATTTCCTCTTGTTGAATTTTAAGAAGTTACTCCTTTATCCTTAGAGCATGTAGCTCCTCTTCATTTTTCATGCGTAAAGCATGAAACTCCTTATCTTGAGTTACGTTTGCTTCGATTCGCCTTAATCGAGCTTCCAACTCACGATCAAGCGCATTTCTTCTTGAGATGTGCCAGGGTTTTTTTTGTTACGATACACTGTTTTGAAGCTGCAAACATATTCCCGAAAAATAATTTATTTTACCATAAATAAAACTGTACAACTTACAAGTAGTTGGTGTGTCTATCACAGGTGTTTCCTCTGTAACAAGTTGTACGTTTTCTTCCCTTGGTACGAGAACATTATCTTCTTGCACGACATAGTCACCGGGTGTGATAGTATCGCTATTGATGTTGCCTCGGATTTCAATATCGACATTATTTATTATGTCATCAATTTTTTCCAATTCACTTATTGGCGGATTGTATAGGCCTCCTTCTGTCTGCAGTCTCTCTTTTTTTTTCTTGAACAAGCTCCTTTTTTCTTCTGCTTTTCATATTTTCCCAACATTTCTTCAGTTGTTCAACACTTCTCTACAAATTGCAATTAACTTTTTGCGCGTATTTGTACACATAAAATATAATTTACTTTTGAATTGTTTGCTATTGAGTTAAATTCTTTTGTCAACTCAACCCAGGCTTTTTTTTCTCAGTCACACTGATGCTGTCTGTACGCTTACATTCTATTATTTTTGCATATTTATTAACTAATTCTTTCACTAAAATTTTTTCGTCACCCTTCATGTACTTCTTATTAGTATCCATAATAACAGTATTATGAAAAACAAGTTTACAAAAAAACACAATCGACAACGACACCGTGTTATAGCAACGAATAACCTAAGTAGGGCTAGCAGAATTACTACGTCACGAACTTCCTCACAGATACGTCATCATACAGATGATCTTTAACTCGTGTACTTCCTTAAGTAAATGACTACTTTTCATTTTGTTTATGAATACGAAAACTGAGGTTATAAGTAAAACGTATTCTCAAGTGAGTGACAGAGTAGCAAATAGTGAATATAGTTTTAGTAAGATTTTAGTAGCATTCTTGAATTTGCCCCTTAGTCAGGGCCGTTCCTAGGGTATCTGCCGCCCGTGTGCGATAATAATTTTGCCGCCCTCCCCCTTGTTTTATCGGTAACTAAATCTTTTTGGAAATATTTTTCTCTTAAATGAAACAATGAATTGTAAAAAATATTTATTTTATTAATTTTACATAATAATTATTATTACAGTGTAATATACAGAAATAAAATAAATATACGTTACGTAATACACATACACACATGCTTTATTAATATATCAGATACTTTACGTATACTTTGTTAATACACATACTTTATTAATATTTATCTATTAATATGATTGTGGAAACCTTAGGGGTTAAATAAACTTTGCTTTCCTTGCCTCTCTTAATGCAAAATCTTTGATATATCTGTGATATTTATACCTTCCGAAAAGTCCTTTTCGATACTAATAATACTTAAATCTGAAAGTCTTCTTTGTCCATTGTGGCTCTCAATAATTTTTATTATCTGAGTTTTGAAAAACTTCTCTCTCCCGCTAGCCACGTCACAGGTAATGTTAAGAAAATGCGTATGGCAATCACTAAATTTGGAAAGAGATAAATGAGGTTATTTTTGAATAGGTATTGAATCACACTTAAGGCATTCTTTAGAAATATAGAGTGCAACGTTGTCAATTTCATCACACAAATCTTCAGCTACAATATCTTTTTCATTTTTAGAGGGATCATGTAACATACTTTCTAGTGATTTACATTTTGCAGACCTATCTGATTTATCTGTTTTTAAAAAATTATTTAGGTCGTTGAGAAAATCGAAAACAGTATTATGTTCTTTTATTTGTTCAAATCTTTCTACTAGTTTTATTAAGGCAGTATCCAGTATCGTAAAATAAAAATTAATTTAAATTGGTCCCTGGATTTTTTGGAGCCTCATCTACACATTCATAGTCAAATAAACGTTTTCTTTATTCGGGGTCTAACAATATTAGGAGGAGGAAATGAAGGATTTACTTACGATATTAATTTTTGTTAGAACATTATACCACGTAATTATGGGAGCAAATAAATTTATACGACTTTATTTTTTAATATTAATGAATTTGCCATATTTCTAGTTTCAGAGTCTCTAGTATTATCAGAAGAGAGGGTATATAAAGCATCATATATTTTTGGGAGTGGTATTAAGGAACTTTTTAGAGCATCTACTCTACTCTCCCATCTAGTATCTGACAGAGGTTTTAGTGGTTAAAGTTGGATTTCGTTTTTTAAAAACCTGCAACGTTTAGTCGATGCGGAAAGAAAACGTAAAGTTCCTGTACTATAACAAAAAAACTTGTAATTTCTAAAGACGCCTTGCAGCGTCATTAATTAATAAATTTAAACTATGGGCTGCACAAGGTACATAAAAGCTTCTAGGGTTTAAGTCAAGAACTTTTTTCTGTAACCATTATTGGAACCTTCATATTCGCACCATTATCATAACCTGTCCCTTAAATCCCCTAAAGGAATGTTGTTAGTCTCCAAGAATCTAGTAAAACATATTAAACCCTGTCCTGTCGAATCTGATATTGAAATAAATCCCAGAAAGTGCTCCCTAATTTCTATTTGCTTTGATTCATTATTTAACAGAAGAAATCTTACTATCACAGTAAGTTGGTCTTGGTGACTAAGATCAGGGGTGGAATCTAAAATAATAGAGTAATATTTACTAACTTTTAACAATGATATTATTTCATGCCTTATTTTTTGTCCTAAAAGAGAAATCAGTTCGTTTTGAATATGCGCACCTAAATAATGAGGCATATTTGATGGATTCCTGTTAATTCTAGTGATGTGGTCGGAGATTGTGTCATTAAACTTTGCAATTGTTTCTATTAATTTTAAAAAATTTCCATTTTGTTGATCGTATAACTTACTATTTTTACCTCTAAAACTCAAATTTTGACCAGCTAGGAATTTAACGGTATAAATTATAATTTTTAACACTGAAACCCATCTATCTTTTTCCATATTTATCAATTGCTCATTTAGTGAATCGGTAGTTGTTTTAGAAGAAACTGCTTTATTTAAATCGATCCAAGATTTTGTATTAAAAATGTGACTTTGAGATTTTTCATGTCGTTCTGTAACCTGAGATAAATGTCTCCAATCGTTATATCCCTCAACAAAGGCACTAGAAAAGGTTTTAAATATTTTGCAAGGAAAACAAAATACACAATCTTTTAATCTTGAATACACCAGCCAAACTCTTGGAATTATTTCCCCATTACTTAATTTTCTTTTATAATAACTAGATGCAAAGGCTCTGTTATCTTTATTTAAACGAAAAATTTACATCCGCTTCTGTAAGTTGGGGTAGGACTAACTCTACTAAAGTTTAATTTAATTTTATCTGATAATACAGAAGGCAACAGCTGGGATCCTTATAGGCATCATCTCTATAAGAAACCTTGACAAATATTGTCGAAACTTACTTCTTTCAGCCAACCCCGATCTTCCGAGTCCTCTTTAGTCCCGGTTTCACTGGTTTCAAGATTTGGTTCTTCAATTAAAATATCTTCCATTTGAGTTATGTTTGACGGATATGATTGTTCTTCTTGTGATCTATCGCTATCATTGACGTTTACAATTTCGGTCTTTGTCACATTTGCATCTCGGGAAGTTGATGGCGCATCTGAGATTAAAAAAGATTCAAGAGAACCACAAGCCTTCTTTATTAATTCCTCTTTTTCCAGTTTTCTCTTTCTGTATTGTGCCCCAGAAAGCTTTTTTCGCTTATCAGACATCTGAAAAAAAATTAAGGTATGGTATCATATTATATCGCTGATGCGTGGGTGTTCTATGTTGTCTATGTAACTACTTTTCGTATTTCTAATAGCAAAAAAATCCTGTTCAGTGATCAGTGAACAGTGTTCACCAATTTTTGATATGTATTAAACCGTTAACATTATAAAATATTTCAATAAAACGAATATATACCCTGTATCTCACGAAATAATAAATTTAGAGAAAATCGTATTAAAGGTTTTTATCTAGTTCACACACATTAAAAATATGCTATAAATTGAATCAATCGATACGAGGTGCATCATTTGAAAAACAATACATTATAAAACAATATCAAAACAATATTTAAAAGCTTTATTTAAATTTTTAAGTGCAAAAGAAAAATATTTTAAAGTGTACCTACCTTTAATTATTTTCATTGACCAGCAATCACAAAATCAAGCACAAAAAATTAGCGACAAAAAATCGTGTTGAAATAAGAGGTAAACATTTAAAATAAACGTAAATTGCGTGGGGTTGTATTTATAAGCTCTGACTATGAACAAGTAATTTCCTGCTAAATAGTGCAGAGCAGAGCGACAGATCGTTGGCCGATGATGGGTTCGGGTGGGGTGATGGTGATTTTTTTAAACGTGTTCAAACAAGAATGGTAAAATGATATTGTTGTATAAGTAAATTCACCGACGTTGGCGATAACTTTTTAGAATAAGGGATAATATTTTGTTGAAAAAAATGAGGCAATGAGTTATTTCTTAATTTTCGCGTTAAATAGAAGCTGAATCCTCGAATATTTGCAAGAGGTTCTGAGAACAATATTTTGTCGAAGAAAGTGACATAAATAAATTCAATAGCAATTTGCAATCATCAGAAAAATTATTACAATTAGAAATGCCACCATTTTTTTTGCGTTTTTAAAACTAATGTATATTTGTTTAAATTCAGTTAATTGTAAAAAATATTTTTATACCTAAATAATTACGAAATATAATTTATTCTTTTCAATATCAATTATTTTACTTTTGACATTTTCTTTATTTAACAAGGCGGCTATCGCCGCCTCTTGACTTGCCGCCCGGGTGCCCGCACCCCTAGCACCCCCGGGTCGGAGCGCCCCTGCCCTTAATGATCCCCAGCGTTATCTCTTCGCTTTTATAATAACTTAATCCGTTTTACAATAGCTAATAGTTGGTCTTTCGTTAGATTATCTAATTTTACTCTTTGTTCCAGTTTCTCAAAATAGTATTTAACGTTTTCTTTACCCGTTAGGTCCTCAATCGAATTTAAAATATCTGCTAAAAACATTTTCGGTAGTTCGACACGTACACTTGGTATCGGATCTTCACCGGGTACAGTCATTGCCCACACCTACCAAACCGCAGCGTCAGCGTTTTATGTCCAACAAGTAACCGCGTCCCTTTGCGCGATTTCTAATTATGAAATAGGGCATTTTTCAATATTCGCCGGTAACTTAATTCGGTAGGATCGATCAGTAACCGAAAGATACCGAAACGTTTCATAATTGATCAATTAAATGTAATGATCGGTTCCAATATTTTTGAGACAATTTACCGATAGCATATTTCTAGTTACCGCATTTACCAAGAAAAAATTTTAAGAATTTTGGTAGAATCCTGGTAGATAGTGGTGGAGAGCATGACCGTAAACAAACATTTTTCAAAAATTAACCTCAGAGACATAGCTCTCAAACCTCAGTTACAGAATCGAGTGGAGAAAAAAAGAGCGCTATGGCGATGTTTAGGTTGTTCTGTGAATATAATAATGAATCCTTTAATATTGAAAGTAGAACGAAGAAACTTACAACGAATTAATAAATGGTAAATATGTATACCTTGCTGAAATGTAATAATGGTCAATATTAATATTTTAGAATGATAATAAGGTTGAAATGTATAGTGAGTTGGCGTATAAACAACGTAATCTGCAAAATAATGAGATAATTCTCTTGCCGAAGAAGAGAATAACAATAACCAAGAACACAGAAAGCAGTTGTATAGAAGTTAATAAATGGTCTCATGTCGGTATAATCGCTTCATCATGCGCGACTGAACAGAAATTAGATTTCAATTGTTCCAAAATGCAAAAAGAAGCACTTGTGGAATCTTATTGCAATTGTTAATAATAATGAGAAGATAGATGGTGTGGTAGATGTCCGTAGAAGATAGCGTCAATGATGGCGTTGATGTAAGTGTTATGTTCCAGAAGAGAGTCTACATAAATAAGTAAAAAAATTCATAGTATTATTATTAAATATTATTAAACAAAGAGTTCAGTAATAAAACAGCAATAGGAGTGAGTGAGCAAAATGGCGCGCAGTTTACTCCTGATGAATGCGATTTAAAATATCGAAATTTAACGAAAACCTATAAAGTAAATAAGAAAAAACAAACAGCTAGCGGTGCTGGTGCAATAAAGTGGGAATACTTTCAAGATTTTGACACAATTAAGGATGTAAGGCATCAAGCACCACTGAAATGAAATAATTATTGATTCATTTGATGAAACATTCGATATTCAAACATCTGATAAATACAACAGAACATATAGATATTGAAGAACATACATCAGGCAATGTTCGAAAGAAATCAAGAAAATGAAAATTTACATTAAGTGAATATTTACAAGAAAAGCTCAAATATGATGAAGAAAAAGGAGAGAGAAGACAAAGAATTGAACAGCAGAGATGGCAACAATCAATGGATCTACGAAAGCAGGAAATAAATGCACTCATAAAATTAGTGGAGGTGTTGAAGAAAGACTAATATAGAAATATTTTTAAGAATTTTTTTTATTTAGAATCTATTTTTCACATTCTGAAATTTTGTTTACTTAAGTAACAAAAATATACTATAATTATAATGTGCCATTATATGATTTCTGTGTTCCTCCCAGCTATATTTTCTTCAATTTCATTAACAATTACATTTTCTTCATCTGTGGGAGCTGTTTCTTCAACAGTGTAGGATGCAATGTGTCAAGTAATAGTAATATTTGTAAAACACATGATGCACATACAATGTATTTTACATTTTGCAAGTTTAAATATATTTACATCCTTCAATCTTCTGAATAATCCTTTCAGGCGATCAAAAGCTTGCTCAATAACAATCCGAGTACTACTTAGTCTAGTGTTAAAGGATGGATGTTGGGTATCACTTAAATGACCATTGTTTTTAAAGGGTACATAAGGCAGTGGTTCTCAAACTTATTTAGACACTGTACCCTTTTCTACCACAAAACATTTAGGGTACCCTTCTCAGTTACCGGTACTTAAGTAAACTATAATTAAAATATTAAACAAATCTTAAAGCCTTCTATGTAGCATAGAAGTATATAGTGTTAACCTTTGAAACTGAATTACGCATCATGTTTAAAATTAAAACGAAGAGATATTGTTTACAACATTTTTATTACATTAAAAAAAACACCACACAAAATTTAAAGAACAAAAAGCGCTTACTTTTCAAGAGATTAGTGAGAAGGGTGAGCTTCTTTCCCTTTGCACAGTTTATCAAAAATTGGGTTTTTAACTTGGTTAAATACAATCTTAAATCATCTTCAACATTTAATTTGTTTCTAGATTTATTTTTAAAGATAGGTTAAACTTGAGAAACCTTTTCACATAAATAGTGGTGGAAAAACCCAACAAGAAATTTAACAGCAGTGCCTTGACAGTTCTTTGTATTCCTTCCCAATACCGATCCAGAATCTCTAACAATGTAGTACCAGCAGTCAAAATATTTGTTTTTTCAACGTGGGATCACCATGATACTTTCAATGAGGTGTTCCTTTTGAAAGATAGTCAGGTTAGTGTCCATAGGCATCAGCATTTAAAAGGGGTCACGTAATCCAGTTAATAACTGTTTCTCCAAAGGTGGAAAGTACTCTCTTATGCGGATCTTCCAATGCATTCAAATGCTGGCCCATTTGAGTCTTGAGTTCAGTGAAATCAGATATGTAATTATATTTATTATTATATTATTAAAAATATGTAATTTCTTTGTGGAGTTTCAATACACGGGACAAAAACATTTCCCCCGAGAAAGCCATCGTACTCAGTATGTAGCAATAAGTTCTCATGGAGGCTCCCATATCCTGGCATAGAATTTTAAGTAACGAGATTTTAGGGGCCTAGTTTTTATATGAAGTTCACAATTTCCACACTCTGATCAAGGACATCTTTAAGTTCATCAGGCAGGTGCTTAGCCACCAAAGCCTCTCGGTGAAGGACACAATGAGTGAACTTACACTCAGTTGAAACCGTTTTAATATGGCCTACCAGACCTGTGATGTGACCGCTCATAGCCTTAGCACCATCCATACACACTGACACACAGTTTTTCACTCGAGCTGGTTTTTTCGAAAAAAAAAGAAATCTAACAAATTGAGATATCTTCACCTTTTGTCGATGTTTTTAAGTGTCTTCAAAATAAAATATCTTCAAATATTTCATCTTGAAAAATGCCACGTACAAAAACGATCAGTTGGGCTAGGCCAGCGACATCCGTGGTTTCATCGAGTTGTATACCAAAGCAAGGACTAGCTCAAATTACTCCAGCAAGTTGTTCTTTTGTGTCATACGCCATATCACTAATTCTCCTTGAAACTGTATCATTTGATAATGGAATTGCTGTAATTCTTTTTGCCTCGTTCTCTCCAAACATACCTGCTGCGGCAGGGAGGATTAGGTTTTCGCCAATAGTATGGTTTTTACCAGACTTCGCAATTAAATGACTAACTTTGTAAGAAGCTTTTAGAGCACTTTCATTTTGTTCTGCACAGAAAAAGTGTTTTCCTAACTTTTCAAAATCTTCAAAAGACGTTCAAAGTACCGTAACTCCTTTTGACTAAGTTCTCATGTTTGCTTTCAAAATGGCGTTTTAAAAGAGAAGGTTTCATAGAATTGTTTGACAAAATTTCTGAACAAACAACGCATTGTGGATTAGGCTCGTCTGAGCTTCCAGTCCAAGTAAAACCTAATTTTAGGCAGAGAGTGTGGTCTGCCAAAGTATTTTCCATAGTGTTGTATTTCTCTGCTTGTTGTTCAGCTTTACTCTATTTTTTTTTTCACAATACTCATTTCACATCGATTAAATCCCACTTCTGAGATACTAGAACACATACAAATAGAATACCGGGGAGAATTTAAATAGGTGAATAAATAGAACACTGCAGAGTACTATTTCAAGTATTATTTGATCCTCCCGTCGGACTGCCGCAAATATAATGATGCCTTTCTCTCGTTTACCTCGACTTAGCGCCGGCAAAACATACGTCACACGATGTTGCATCCCTTAAATAGTAAACTCATAAACTATCTTAAACCATCTTTACATGGTCACAGTTGACATTAATATATCCCTATATTTATCGCTAACCATGTTATTATGGGCGGTGTTAAGTGATGCTTCACAAAATGTTGTAACCATTTTATAAATATATTTTTGTCCATTCAACCATGGTGTTGAGTAAATGCGATTGCTGCGATTATCATATTTTTCAACAACATGCAACATTCACTGACTTCAATTTTATAATTATACAGCTCCATCATTAAAATTGATTGGCAAGAATTATTTAAAAGTAGGTCAAGGTAATACCAATACTAAAACATATCGACACGAAAAATATTGTCTTAAATTTGTGCAGAGTGTAACGTACCGTTTATAGAAAAATCAACTTAATAGTCAATTTTAGTTAGCATTTATATTAAATAAATTTTTAATTTCCGTAAATTGATTTTTCTATATGTTTTGCTTGCATTATTGCCGCTTTTAATTTAATTTTTTTTATTTAATTCTTGTTTGCCGACGCGCGTATCATTTCATCGAGTTCAATTGCCTCGCGTCCCCACTCGCGCCGCACGTTCAATGTACGCACGCTTGGTTCCCCACCAACGCCGCTCGGGTGGGGATCTCGGAATAGTATATAAGAGCGTCCGCTTAATGCGATCGGGTAGGCAGATCCCGACCTCCCAAACTACTAGATCGTAGTCGTCTTCTAGTGACACGACCGGTAGGCTGGTCCCGTCTTCACCGCGTAGCTAGGAGACTGTAGTCGTCTTCTGGGTGACACAGCCTAGCTCCCGCTTTCCGCAGGCTGTTAGATCGTAGTCGTCCGCTGGGTGACACGACGATAGCGCTCCCCGTCTTCTCCGCGTAGCTAGAGACTGTAGTCGTCCTCTGGGGTGACACAGGCCTAACTCCCGCTTTCCGCAGGCTGTTAGATCGTAGTCGTCTGCTGGGTGACACGACGATAGCCTCCCGCCTCTCACCGCGTAGCTAGAGAGTGTAGTCGTCTTCTGGGTGACACAGCCTAGCTTCTGTCGACGGTGGGTCATAGATCGTAGTCGTCCCTTGGGTGACACGACGTGGCCTTCCGTTGCCCGCTCGATTAGTGCGGCGTTATACAGACCGTTTTTGCGGCATCCCGTTTTGCAGGATGCCGCAGAAACGGATCACGCCTTCATTTATACGTTCCTGGTAAAACGGATTGCGGGACCTTCGTGCAGCTAACAGTTACTACGCGCATTTGATGTTGCAAGGTGGAGGCGACAAGAACTATGTCCCTTTCAAAATTAAAAATTGTTTTAGCCCTTGAAGCTGCTAATTTATTACGAGAGCCGAAATGCCGTAAAACTTGGGTTCATCCTTTTAATTCCGAACGAGAAAGAAGACAGAGATTTCAGAAGTTTTATTGTAAAATTCGAAAGTACAATGATAAATTCTTTGGCTACTATCGTATGTCTCAAACATCTTTTGACGAATTGCTTGAAAAGTTGAAACCCAGCATCACGAAACAAAACACGACAATGAGAATGGCAATAACTGCAGAAGAACGTCTAACTATAACACTTAGGTAAGTCCAGAAAATGAAATAATACGTTATTAGGCGTAATATTTTATTATATATCATAACATATACAATATTGAAATCAAAACAAAACATTACAGTGAATTATGCAAATTCATAAGTCATGTGAGAAGAGGCTGAAGATGTGTCAGTAGATAGTTGGGAATCATTTGGAGATAAGGGATTATGATAGCTTAAAGGTGTTCGAGGATCCATAGGAGTTAATGTATGTAGCGATTGTGAATGTAGTGTTGTTTGTACAGATCTACTAGGTCCCGGGTAAAACTGGTTGAAATTATTGGGGACAGAGAAATTTTCTGGATGATTTGTAAAATCCTTCTTCCGTCGAATGTCCCGAAAGAACTGAAGAGTCATAAATTTGAAATCCAATTTTTCGTCATCGTTCAGTTTTTTATAATCAGGAAGGAGAGATAGCAAAAATAATTTGTCTCCGTCCTCTTCTTTTTTTTCATTCTCGTCTAATTTTTTGAGTAACTGGCTTTGGAAAGCAGTGATATTCGAACTGTTCTGTCGCTTCCTCTTCTGACGGTATGGCAAGTTTGCTATCCGAGTGGACTGTGGTTGATTTTCAATTACACTTTCAGAATTTCCGTCTTCGTCATCATTTCCACCATGTTCGTCTATTTCACTCGTGACTAGTTGGTTGTCATCACTGTCTTCTAAATTTCCAGTAGTGTTTCTTTTATGTAGAGTATTTAGGAGAAATTCAAGTGAATCTGCGTACGTATATTTTTTTTTCGTAGATGATGCAGCATCACCACTCTTTCCTTTATTTAACGACCTGGAAAAACCATCTCTGATATGTCTCCATTTATTCTTCAAATGTTTTACTGTAACAAAGAAATAAGGAATTAATTTTAAGCAGTTATTGAAGTTTATTGCTCTCACGGAAAACCTTCTAAAGTAATTCTCGTTTGTAGGTACTTGTCTACCGGAAATACCTTCTCAAGTCTGCAATATGAGTTTCATGTAGGAAGATGTACAATTGGATTAATAATTCGAGAAACGTGTCAGGCTATCTGGAATGACTTAAAGAGGTGGAAATGCCAGAACCAACTGTGGACATGTGGTTAGAGATTTCAGAAACATTTTATTTGAAAACGGACTTTCCAACTGCGTCGGCACGATAGATGGAAAGCATATACGATGCATTAATCCTAGAAGAGGAGGCTCCATTTTTTTAAATTATAAGAAATATTTTTCGGTTGTTCTAATGGCGGTTGCAGATGCAAATCTACGCTTTGTTGCTATTGACGTTGGTGCGTATGGAAAAGAAGGTGATTCGACAGTGTTTCGGGACAGCCCACTTGGCAGGAAACTATATTCGGCAACTTTAAATTTGCCCCACCTCGTAATTTTCCAAATACAAACGGAAATCCTCAACCCTTTGTGATGGTTGGTGACGAAGCATTCAGGCTTTCTACACACTTGCTGCGCCCTTATCCGCCCGTAATTTAAATCCAACAAAAAGGGTTTTCAATTACCGGCTCTCACGCTGTAGACGCACTGTGGAATGTGCTTTTGGTGTTTTGGCGAACAAATGGAGAATTTTTCACACACCTATTCTGGTGCAACCTGTATTCATTGACGAAATAGTAAAAGCAAGTTGCGTTCTTCACAATTTTGTACGCAGGAGGGATGGGTATAAATTTTGAGGACACGGAAACCCATCCATTTGATGATCTTGGCGATTTTGCAGGCCCACGTGGTGACGGATTGACTGTTAGAGACAATTTTGCTAATTATTTCATGGGAGTAGGAGCTGTACCTTTCCAAAACAAGTATATGTACTAGCCACATTTGCATAAAAAAACTATGTGTAGTTATTGTAATTATTATAATACAATAAAAAAAACACTTACTTTCGTTATCTCTCTCTCTGTAGCTAAATTTGGGCCACTCTGGGTACATGGATTCGCCCACACTCACCCATGCCCTTTGTCCGCGCATCTTGTTCCGAATAATCAGCGGCTGATTTGCCCAAAGGGCTGGCAGCCCATGAATAATCTCGATAAATTTGTCCGTATCAAACATATTTTTGTTTTCGAGATCAAACGGGATGCCGCAGAACCGCCACCGTGCAACAGTTTACATACAACTGACCGTGCGTCGCGAAGCTTCCGCCTGCCGCTATCCTGCACTACGGCAGCATGTCGCGACGCATCCCGCGAAAACGGATAATGTAACATCTGCCATTTCAACTCGTACGATATTGCCATACTGCAAAACGGGACCCGCAGTGCGGGACCTGCAAAAACGGACTGTATAACGCCGCACTTAGAGATTGTAGCCGACCTTAGGGGTGGCACAACCTAATCTTTCGTTCTCCGCCCGGTTACGCGTCGTAGTCGTCCTGAGGGGTGACACGAGGTAACCCACCCCCGACCGTTGTCACAGGTAACCCGGCGTACACCTCCGTCTCGGCAGCGCAAGGTAATTTACTTTACATGTTATTTTTGATACACCCTGTATATTATGTGTTTTGAATTTTGATATAATACTTGCCGGCGCCCCTCACATACATGTATATATATTTTTCATCGTTAAATCTATTGTTGATTGTCGTTGTTAATTTTCGCATGAAAGGCCTTGTATATTTGCCGCTGTTTATATCCAGTAATTTTCACTAGTAATTCAGACAATCGCTTTGTCATAAATCACCGATTGTAAATATAATATTGAGAGAATATTGTTTATGTTGTTAAATGTAAACTTGTAAATACTCACCTGTTTTCGTATGTACAAACGTTTTTTTTGTCCCCTGTGTCATTGTTGTTGGAGAATAGAACACAAAAACCCACTTGTTTGTTTCACTGATTTACATCACATTGTCGCGTACAAATATATTAGAATCCTGGAATTACACTCACGAACTGAAGCTACTTCAATTAGGGTAGATTTTAAATCATTTATTGTACGACGTTAAGGTACGCGACAGTAAACAATTTTAGCGCGAACACAACTGTCAACTACCGGCACTCGCACGAACCTTGCTGCATCTCTACGTAGGACCGCCGCTCGTGTAAGCAACCGTTTAAGCAGGGAAGCAAGGTGAGTTGACTATTGACCATCTGATATGAAGTATACTTCGCGCGAAATTTCAAAAGCAAGAATAATCCCGTTGCATTTTGAAATATCCGAAAACTAACATCCAAAACCCCCGAACAACGTTGTTACTTCAAAAATGTAACAATCTTTGACTTCTTTGAACCCTGTACTTATCTATGTAAATACCTATGCAAACACAATGAAGATCGCGGTAAATCATTTAAAAAGTTTTGCCTAATTTTATCCCTCATGTCCTTTGAAGGTAATTCAACAGAGCAAAACTTTTTTTGAAAGCAAGGCATATCAGAAATTGGAACAACTGCATATCTCTTTTTAGTCGCTGCTTTACTGGATTTCCATGTGCATGCAACGTTAGTTTGAGACAATGTTTCCATATCATTTAGAGGTAATCTATAATCATACAATACTGTAAAAAGGGATATTCACTATTAATAGTAATAAGTAGTCACCTGCTTACTTTCAATAAGACAGCTGAAATATGTTCGAACAGAGGTGTTGCCACCTTTACATGTATAAATAATGTTGTCTACAACAGCTTTTGTACCACTTACAGCAAACACACCTTTAATCATATGAGGATCGCCCTGTAGAGCACTTGTTTGTAAGCACAATGCATATATAATGATCTCCAAGAAATAAGTGTTATGAGTTGACAAATTACGGTAGTTGTATACGTCGCTTTTATTACACTGCATTTTGAATAATAGTCGGCTATTAAAAGTATTTGCTTTCATTTAATTCCATGAGGTCCATGCCATTGTTTGGCATGCTGTGCAATGTGCGACGTAGTCGATAACATCCTTATCCATCTGAGGCCAATATACAGCCTCTTTGGTACGTTTAATGCAATAATACTACTCCTTAGACGACTTGTGTGTATTTTCTTTTAGGATCTCAGTTTTAGTCCTCTGTTTATATATACAGACAGGAGTCTTTCCCGTTGGGAACGTGTATAATGGAAATTCTTGGGTCATTGCCGCTACCCAAGAATTTCCATTATATATTAATATCAAATCTAGAATTGTAGGCAATTTTGGCCTCGTTGCTAACTGCAGATAGTTTTTTAGGCCATCCATTTCTGATATAGCATAATATTTGATTCATTTCGATATCATTTAATATCTCTTCCTTCAATTCTTTGATTCACGAATGTTTTTTGATTTACTCATGTATTTAGTAATATATGAAATAAAAATAATATTCACAAAAATTGGCATATTCAAAAATTCAATCCTTAATGGATTAAGACAATTAAATAAAAGTATCCAAGGCAAAAATATATTTCTGGCCCAAATAAAAGCGTTTAATTTAAAGCTACGCTTTTTAATGATTCATCAAAGCTCGAGTTCTATAAATATTCACCGTAGTCTAAATTCTTGAACTTAAAAAAAAATGCTTAAAAAATTATAGGTCGCCCAACATAGAATAGCCTCTGAGATGCGCATTCGAGGAAAGAGTGCAGGTAGCTGTGCGAAAGAGAGGGGTAGATAGTGCCTAGAGCTAAGTACATTCCGCGGCATTAAAAAATATTAAATTAAAAATATAGATATATATGCACATATTATGTAATGGAAGGATTAATGTATATTAATGTATTAATGTATAAAACCTAACAACTAAATATACTTACCTTCAAACAATTATTTAAAAATAACAATGATTATTAATATAAAAAATTAAAAAATGATTATATGAAAATATATTTATTATTTCTTTAATCATTTTATTGTATTTTAATGATAAAGATATTTATTATGACTTTATGATTATATCTCTTGATTGACATTATTGTTGACTCTACTCTCAGCAATTGTATAAAATCCCTTCCATACATTATTGATATTCCTTCTTGTTAAATATATGATTATTATTATTATTAATATCAAGAAGCAAATAATAGCATATAATACAAAATCATGAGTAGAACTTGTAGATTTAATTAAAGATATATGTTCTTGCTCTGAAACTGGTTTCCAATAATCCTCTATCAAGCTTAATTCAATATCATCCATAGTTAAATTTTCTCTATTAATTTGAACAGCAGTCACATTTAGTGGCAAGTAATCATTTACAAGATGAACGTCAGTTCCATATTTCACTTCATAAACATTCCTTCCTTCTATCATTAATGATTTATACTTTAAATCTAAATCATATGATTTCTTAACTCCAGTAGAGGTAATATTAAATAAACTAACAACTTGATTAGTGGGACACAAGATTAATCCTACTCTAGTAGGTATTGTATCTCCCAAGTATTTTTTGGTCCTTTTTGATATCTTGCAATGTTCACCTAGATGTGTTAATGAATTACTATTAATAGCATTAGCGCATTCTGCATGCTTCCCAGATGTTGATGAAGGAGGGCACAGCCACAAATCAAATGAATGTACACACATTCTCTTGGAAAATTCCATCCATGTGTCATCTTCAGGTTCTAAATATATGTTAGAATCTGACTCTAAATCATGTAAAGTGTGATTAATGAGGAAAGGGGCAATGGAATTGCTCATAAGATCTTCCTACAGCATATTGTTTCACATTAGGAAGGATAATCATACCTATTATAGCAGGAGATGCTCCAGATTTAACAATCTTCATCAGCTCAAATTTACCTATTTTGTACAATAGGGTTGGATTGTTGATATATAGGGTTCCTCGCAGATTAATATGATTCCTTATTAAAGTGGATAATGTATTTCCTGATATCAAATCTATATTTATCTCACCAAGAAGTGCAGAGTTTAAAGCTCTAATGAAACTATTGATTGTTAAATACATCCAATTTGCTAAATCTCTAGTCACGACTCTATTAATGAATTGATCACATTTCATCATATCTACAATCTTCTGATTATCAGAATGCACTGACAAAAGAGCATCATGGAACCAATCTGAATTTTGGCTGAGGATATTAATTGCATCGGAGTGGCTTGTTAAAGATTTTTCAATTATATCCATATTATTTTCAATAATTGATACCTTGTATTTCATAGTTTCAATATCAACTCTATTCCATATAAATCCACCAATTATTGTACCAATAACAGCAACTCCTGCAGCTAACACTAATGGTGCTGCTCTTTTAGATCTAATTAGCGCAGTTCCATTAACTTTATATCCAATGGTTATGCTGATATCTTTTAAGGAATCTCCCTTACTAGTGCTATTTTTGGTTTTATTTCTTCTTCTTCTAGACTTATGTAAAACAGCATCTACCATTTTTAGTTTTCGAGAGAGTGCTTTTGGATTTTTAATTAAATGTGCACTATTTTTCACTAATTTTGTGCTCAATATCACTAGAACTAAACTCCTTTTTATCAATTATTTCTGTGATGTCTGAATAAGAAGGCTTGATGTTCATTTGATCCGGTATCATATTATTTAAATACTCAGCTGCACTGTTTATATATGCTTCTACTATGTGTTTTATAGGACAATCATCAGTTGATTTCTTGAAGATATCCTCAACAGATTTATATTCTATATTATCTTTATACTCTTGAATTGTTTTAATTGGAGTGTTTAGTATATAAGGTATATAAATATATCCTTCATAGTTATGAATTATCTTATCCCCAACTGCATAATATCCTAATTGAGAGTGTTGAATATATTCCTCAACATCAGGATATACAACAGCAGGAAAAAGTATAATAATAATCAGCTGATATAAAATCATATTGATTTATTTAACTTTATAAATTTAAGATAAATTTCACAATATTACAATCCTAATGGATATATATATCCTATTGGCATAATTTTAGGTGTTTCAAAAATCAAATGAGCGCGCTTGTATTATCTACCCCCACCTTACACAAACGCTATTGCTTCGCCGGCCATTTACATTGGTGATCTATATCTTGCTGTTTGCGTCTTTATTAGCGGTGAGCGATTCGATATTTTTAAGTGATTCGAATCTACTGACTCCTAAATAAAAGATTCGTATCATATGACCTACCAAAGACCGTAAAGTTGTACCAGCGCTGGGCGATTCGATCTTTTTTAGGATTGAATCTAATGACACCTAAAATTAAAAATTCTATAATTGTGTTCGTACTAGCGATGAACAATTCGAATCTTTTTAGTGATTCCTATGGCCTCCTAACATTAAGATTGGTGTTACGATTCGTACCGAAATATTGTAAGAATTCATATCGATTTGTGATGATTCAATGACTCTTACTACTACTACCAGGGTGATTAGAAGAATCCCTTAAGCATTTGTATTAAGTTTTCGAAATTGTAGTGTAATTTTCTATCATACTGCAGGGTTGGAAACTAGGCTGCGATCATTCTGACCACTTGCATATCTATTTCAAGCTTTGGTTTTGACGGCAATGGTCTATTACATGTTGGCTGATGCTCTGCTATTTATAGTGATGTTCTTTCTTATAGCGATGCAAATACAGATGCTGAAGAACTAACGGAAGTACGGTATTTTATATTATTCCGTTTCAGCAGTGTTCTTTTCTGGTTCTAGTGTAGATATGAGGTGTGACTAATTCTGTGGCTTGTCCT